>JAQFVV010000442.1:0-62500 GCA_028023455.1 Epiperipatus broadwayi | reverse complement strand
TTCTTAAATCAATATCCAAATATGACTTCAAATTTATTATAGATGAGAAAATAGCATAGGTAATGTTAAATATAAATTTATATAAAAAATACATAGCTTACGTAGCGGGGGGGGGGGGATAGACAAATTGGTTTGGGGAAAAAGAAATAGAAGAATGGTAAATGAGTGTTAGTAAAAAAAGTTTGGAGTTATATAAATAGAATATAAAAGAATGTTTGATAAACTTAAAGAAGCTTATTGTTATTTGGTAAAAGGGCAACAGCTTTAAATAGTGGAGAAAAGAAAAAAATTGGAATAAAAATTTATATTGCAATGTAGCTTATGTGAAGATGTAAAATATTAAACATTAATTTTTTGATTATGGATGTTAAAAGAGAATGGACAGTCAAAAAAACATTAAAAATAAAGAAAATGTAAGGGATTTCCCAATTTTTTATTTGAATTTTTATAATAAAATATGGGGAATAAAAGGACAGAATAGCAGAATTAATGAAACAGCCTTTTCATAAATAACAAAGTAACATTATATCTGTATAAGTAAAAATGTAAATGTTCGTTTGTTCAAAATCTTAAATCTCCTAACATTCTTCACCGATTGCTTTGAAATTTTGATACAGTGTTGCATTCAAATACGTTGGACATAAAAGCAACATAAGCTATACTAAATATTTTACGATTCCATTTCATTTTTTCCGATTGCATTGTTAAATTGAATTTTCATAGATTTCAATTTATTTTCATTTTAATTTAATTATTTCATGTGAGAGATTGCAATTCTCAATTCAATTGGCATTTGCAATCACCAAAGCTCAGGGCCATTTTTTAAAAAAAACAGCGCTATCTGTTGGATATAAAAGCAACACACGCTATACTAAATATTTTACGATTCCATTTCAATGTTTCCGATTGCATTGTTAAATTGAATTTTTATAGATTTTGATTTATTTTCATTTTGATTTAATTATTTTGTGTGAGAGATTGCAATTTCCAATTCCATTGGTGTTTGTAATGACCATCGATAAAGCTCAGGGCCAATCTTTAGAATCATGTGGTAGAACTAAACATGGATTGTTTTTTTTTTTTTTCATATGTCATAGCATCGGCCGGGACACGAAACCACAACCATCTGCAACCAACTACTTGTTTGCATGGCGGCTGTGATACCTCTTGGCTAACAATGCAAGACAAAACATGGATTGTTTCTCACATGAACAATTATATGTTGCATGTTCTAGAGTCAGCAAACCAGACAATCTCTATATCTGCACAGACAATGGAATAACAAAAAATATTGTATAATCACAAGCATTGAAATTAAATTGAGAGACTGCAAAACCTCTCGCGCTCATTACTATAACAGCCAATCAGATCATAAATACAAGACAGAGAATTTAACAAGAATAGTGCAGTCACCCTATTCTTTACTTGTTTTTCTATATCCAAGCCAGTCTAAAGTACTTAGATATGAAAATGTGAATATTAAATATCTTCACACTTAACTCACTGAGTTTAAATTACAAACATACAGCGTAAAATCCTACGATTTACTGCGCAGTAGTTTTTAGATGTTATAACATGCAGTAACATATGTAAATAATATTTATTTTTATAAAGCGCAAACAGTATTGAAATTAAATTGAGAGACTGCAAAACCTTATAGTAATGAGCACGAGAGGTTTTGCAATCTCTCAATTTCACTTCAATACTGTTGGCCTTTATAAAAAAAAATATTATTTACATACATTACTGCATGTTATAACATCTAAAAACTACTGCATAGTAAATCGTAGGATTTCACACTGTATGTTTGTAATTTAAATTCAGTGAGTTAAGTGTGAAGATATTTAATATTCATACTTTCATATCTAAGTACTTTAGACTGGCTTGGATATATAGAAAGACAAGTAAAGAATAGGGTGGACTGCCCTATTCTTGTTAAATTCTCTGTCTTGTATTTACAATCTGATTGGCTGTTATAGTAATGAGTGCGAGAGGTTTTGCAGTCTCTCAATTTAATTTCAATACTGTTTGTGCTTTATAAAAATAAATATTATTTACTCACAAGCATTGTAAAATTAAATATATTAGAAACATGTGCTTTCTATTTTCTTTCTTTTCCATTTATCCAGATTGAGCCACAGCAATGCCTGGCTAGATATGGCTAGTTATAAATAAAAACTAATCAGGAATTAAAGAAAAAAAACAAGAGTAGAGGTTTCATATTAAAAAAATAAGATTATCTTAATCTGATAACAAAAACAAGATAATTAAAGATTTTGAAAAACACTATTAATTAACTATCAAAAAATAATTGGCTACTCCAAAAAAGATTAGAAAAACTTATTTATAAACTGACAAATTGAATTATCAAGTGCTTTATTCCTGTCTTCATTCTTGAAGAGTAAGCAGCATAATGGAACCCTAGGTAAAGCAAAGAATTAGTAAGGGGAGTGTTGAAATGTGAAAAAAAGTACAGAAAACTTTTAAAAACTACTTTGGTCTACATTATTACTTAATAAATCATTAAGTGAAACAAGGAACTCATAATTGTTAGTAAAATTTTTAAAATTCTTGCAGTTACTCCCATTATTAATTAGAGATATTCATTTGGAAGTTAATAGAAAATTATTTATATATAAAGTTAATGGTAAATACAATATTATAATTTAAATTCTTTTGTAGTGCTTTCAATTATGTGGTAATCCTTGTCAGCTTTAACTGAATTTCAAATTTTTTAAATTTAATGTTACATATATTTCCATAAGCTGTGTATAGCCATAGTTGCAACTTGCCTATTAATAACATCATCCTTATATTTATCAATCAAAATTGCCTCTTTAATTTTCCTCTTTTTATGATTTCTTTCTTCCATTAATATTTTTATTTCACTACTATTAAATGTAAACCTATAATTACAAATCTTTTCATGGTCAAAGAATACTGAAGCTGTATTAAATTGACTATTTTCATTATTTTTAATTCGATTATATAATAATTGATGCTCCTTCAATCTTTTCTCTACAGAACATCTCAATTCACCGATATATAATTTCTGACATCCACATGAAATCTGATAAATTATATTACTTCTTTGCAATATTGTTGATAGAATTAAAAATATAAAAATAAATGATAATGATCTGTTAGCTTCATTGGATGTGACAGAATTATATGCATCAAATGATCGTCTTGAATCTATAAATTTAATTGAAATTGAACTAATTAATATGTCTGTAAATAAACATTCAATAAATTTTATTATTGAATCACTAAAATTTATAAGTGATAATATTATTGCAACATATAATAATAAGTTTTATAAAATGGGTAAAGGATGGCCAATGGAATTACCTATGGTAGCATAAATTTGTAATTTTACATTGTCGAAATATAAAAATATTATATTTAATTCTTATAATTTTGAAGATATTAAAATTTATACTAGATATGTTGATGATGTTTTTGTTTGTGGTCCTAAAGACATTATTGATGTTCTTTTATATAATCTGAATAATTTAAATAATTTAAAATGGACTAGTGAGAATGAACAAAATGGAAAAAAAATTTTTTTGGATTTACAAATATTTAGAGTTGCTACTGATTTAAATTATAAATTAATTTTTAAACCTATTGGAGAAAGAGGATATATTCATTTTAAATCACGTGTTCCAATGATACATAAAATGGCGAGTCTGAAATCATTTTTGCATCGCAATGAGAAATTATATAAATATAAGAGTGATAAAATTTTAAATATTGAACTCTTTGCTAATGAACTTTTAAAGGTTGGTTATGATAAAAACCAAATCTTATGTACAGTAAATTCATTTAATAATAAGAAGAGAGTTTGCAGTGTTACTTTAGATAATAAAAAATGGATATCTATGCCATTTATAAATAACATGCAATCTAAATTAATTAAGAATATATTTAAAGAAAAGTATAATATTTCATTTTGTGTTCCTCTGAATGTTAATCGATTGATTAATAATTCTAAGAATATAATTCCTAAATTGCAAAGAAGTAATATAATTTATCAGATTTCATGTGGATGTCAGAAATTATATATCGGTGAATCGAGATGTTCTGTGGAGAAAAGATTGAAGGAGCATCAATTATTATATAATCGAATTAAAAATAATGCAAATAGTCAATTTAATACAGCTTCAGTATTCTTTGACCATGAAAAGACTTGTAATTATAGGTTTACATTTAATAGTAGTGAAATAAAAATATTAATGGAAGAAAGAAATCATAAAAAGAGGAAAATTAAAGAGGCAATTTTGATTGATAAATATAAAAATGATGTTATTAATAGGCAAGTTGCAAATATGGCCATACACAGCTTATGGAAATATACATAACATTAAGTTTAAAAAATTTGAAATTCAGTTAAAGCTGACGAGGATTACTATGTAATCAAAAGTGCTACAAAAGAATTTAAACTATAATATTGTATTTACCATTAATTTTATATATATATAATATTTTATAATGGGTATTGTATTTTACATTTATTATATATATATATTCAATGATAGTTCTTTATGCTTTACAAAATTTATATGCTACATAAATCGTAAATATATATCAATGAAGTTTTATAATTTTATATATTAAATACTGAGTTTACACCAAATCAGTGGCAAACCTTTATTTAATCTATTATTTGCATACCTGTTCTACAGATGATATTACTGACAGGAAATGGGTTTTGATTTAGCCACTGCAGAATAGACAAACATTTTTTTTACTAAAATGAGTAGAAGAAAAAGAAATTAATGAGAGTTAAAAAAATGATTTGGTAATAAGAGTTTACGGAGAGACATAACGGTTTTAGAAGAGAATGCCTAACTCAGCTAACAAGAATTTTAGACAGAGCATAAAAACTTCTGATTTATTTAAAGATAAATCATAATATAAATTTAAAATTAAATTTTATTGTATGAGAGATTTAAAATTTTTCTATAGATGTTTGTTACAAAACAAAAATCTTGCTTTTTATTGCATGTATTAATTTATTGACTTTATCAAAAAACATGCATTATTAAAAATTAAATTTTAAAATTATTTTTTTCTCCATAATGCGTTTTTTTTTAAAATGCATGCCATGATGTAAAACATTTATTTTAAAAATGATTTCCCCCATAACTAAAACTTATCCATGAGAATGATTTGCAATAAATATAACCTAGTGCTTTTTTAGAATATATATATATACTTATTTTATTTTTGCATTTTCTGTGAAGCATCATAAATTATATTTTTTTATATTCTGTATATTTTTAATGGATAGTCATTTTTGCTCAATCTGCAAAACACCTTACATTATCAGCCCTAGTTGTGAAAACTATACATTTATTTTTATCTACAGTGTTTAAAACTACCACATTCAGATATTCTAGATGTCAAAAGTAGAGTTCCACAGAAAATGGTAAAATTAAATTTAAAAACGTTTTATTACTTTTATAGGATATATTGTAATTTCAAAATCTCAAGTTTTTTCCTCTTGTAGTACATTTGTTTTATTTGTTTTTTGTTATATGACAAGAATTTAACAGAAGTTACTTTCTAAAAATACTGGTCAAGCGTTAGTGGTGGAGTGGTTGGCACAGCTGCCTTACAAGCAGTTGTCCCGGGTTCACTTCCTGGCCGATGCTTTGACATATGGGAGGGGGGATCTAGTCTCAATAATTATATATTTATCTTCGTCTTATTTTTAGCTTTTAAAAACATAAATATAATATTAGATCAAATATCATTGTCATTTGTGTTAGCAATTACTAATCATCGCTTATTTTCTGTTGTCAAACCCATATAATTATATATTTTATTTGTAATTTTATTCATCCATCACATATGTAGGTAAAACAGCTTTTAAATATTACACTGAAACATAGTTTTATTCCTGGCATTTCTCCAACTCAGGCCATAGATGAAAAGTGCAACTCCTACATAGTCAACTGCTAATTAGTGATCTTTTAATAGATTTTCGGTTTTTGAATTAGTCTCTATCTAAAATAGCTAAGTGCCCATTTTCTCATTAATAATTAAAATATTTAGTTGCTTAGAAAGTTTCTCTCAGATTTGAATCTTCAAGTGCATAATATAGGTTTGGTATTAAAATAAAACTTAATTGTGCAATTATCATTTATAAATCAGCTAGAACAAAAATTAATACCTACATTATATATTAGTGGTATTTGTTAATATTCAGTATTCACATTTATTATTAACTATTTTTCTATTTTTTATATTTTCTTAGAAACATTGTTAGATTTATAAACAGATAGATAGTTCACTAATGTCTTATAACCAACCAATAACAACTATTTAACATCAGTAGTTGTCATCCTATATAGAATGAAGCCATGAACTACAATGTATCAAATTATATGACTTAAATTATATGCTAACTAAGAAAAGCTAATAAACAAAAAAAATGTAAATAAACAATAAAAACATTGAAATTAACACACTTATTAAATTTTATAAATCTCTATAAGTTGGCAGCCATTTATTTCTTGGTAAATTTAATGTTCCCAAATATTAAATGTGAATTTATTCAATCATGTTTTCTTCATGATTTAAATGCAATTCCATATGTGTAGAATTTTGTTTGCATGTTTTTTAAAAAAAGTTTTATGCTGTGTATAGTACTATTTTGTCTTCAGTAAAATGATAAATACAAAAAAAGGCCATAAAATACTTTCATTAAATGAGAAAAAAATATTGATTTAATAAGAAAAAGTAAAAAAATCAGTTATATATTTCAAGAGAATGAATCATCAATTAGAGAAATTATGAAAAGAAGCAGATTAGAGTTAATAATTACTTAGGTTCCTGAAACCACTCAGATTGTAACTAAACCAAGGAATAATTTTTGGTTTAAAATAAAAAAACCTTAAATCTATGCTTAATTTTAACAAATTGTAAGAACATTATGATTGGGGGCTTGTATTGCATTAGAAAGCTTTAAGTCTCTATGAAGAATTTAGACAAAAACCTGGACACTCAATTTCAAGCTATTTACTGCAAATAGGGAAAGAGTTGTATGCACAGTGAACACATTACAGTCTTAAAAATATTAAAAAAACCAGTGAAGCTGCATCATCTCATAATAAAATGGCCACTATGTTTTTATTAGAATTTTAAAAAATCATTGAAGAAGAAATATATCTGGAACAAGTATTTAATTGTGATGATGCAGAATTGTAAATGATTGAATACACTCAGTACTGTAGATATATATGTAAATGTGCTTTCTCAATTTATTAATAATAATATTATTTTTACAATTTTTTGTTTATAGTATAATCTTAATTTATATATAGGTACATTGAAAAGTATTATATTTTACACTTACAGTACAATAAACAATATTTATTATATTATATTCAAAGTGTATCAACAAAACATGAATTAGGAGCCAAATATAATGTAGTTCATGCTTCCATTGTATTATTAACTGGCATTCCACATAACCAAACTATTAAAAATAAAAGTCTTTGTTTTAATAATTATGATTTTGTAAAATAGGAACTATTCAATTTTTAAATACATATCTTCTATAGATAGTCAAAATTACAAGTAAAAATAAAGTCAATCTACTAATTCAATCTCTTCAGGTCCAACTCCTCATTCTCTTGCTTGAAAGAACTAGGGAAAACTATTTATTTTAATTTTACAATTAAATCTTTTTTCTATATTATATATTGATAATCTTTATAATATTTATTAGAAACATAAGTTTGTAAATGATTCTAAGACTTAATATTTAAACTTTTCAAAATAAAAAAATAGAGTACTAAACTTAAGTGTTAACTATAACAATGGTGCTTTCATTACTGAACATAATTTTGTTTATTCATAAAAACTATAGAATAAAATATTTCTTCTTTGAATTCCATTTTTAAAATAAAAACAATTTTAGTTGTGATATTGTAAAAGAATAAAAATATGTTTTAAAGGTAAAAATTATATTACATCACTAGCATTTTTCTTAATTACTACGAAAAATTAATAGTGCCTAAATACCAAGCTGATAACCCCCACATTTTATACATCCGGTACGTAGATGACATACTTATTCTAGCCAATCAACACACCACAAACAATATTATACAAGAACTAACGCACAGCACTAAGCTAACCATTAATTCCACATCTGAGGATGCATCCCAAAGCCTAAATTACCTGGATCTTAAGTTAACGCGTGAGGAACCATGTATAAATTATTCAATGATTATAAAGCCTTTTGAAATCAGAAGCTTCATACATCCACATTCTAACGTTCCTAACTCCCACAAATTAGCAGGACTACAAGCATTCCTACACAGAAACATGCAGCTGTGCAAATTTGAAGCAGATCGAAAGAACAACATACACCTCTATACTAAAGACCTACTACAGGCAGGCTATAAACTCCACACTATCAACAACAAAATCAAGCAGTTTTATACAAAAATCACCATTAATAAAAACAATATTAATCTTCCATATATCAGTCTTCCCCACATACATAAAATCTCACACCAACTAATCAAGATTTTGAGCAATAAATTTAAAATCAGCTTTCATACACCCCCTTGCACTAACCGTCTCATCAATAACTCCATAGACAAATTAGAACCTTCTCAGACCCCCCACGTCGTTTACAGCATCACTTGCCCACAACCCGGTTGCCGCGCCATTTATTTTGGAGAAACCAAGGCAGGCACAACCATCCGGACAGCACAACACAGATACACATATAATAGAGCTATTAAAAAACAACGATAACTCATCTACGTTTTTGGAACACTCCAAGAAAACTGGACATTTATTTGAACCTTCCCACCCTAAAATAGTTTGTATTGAGAAAAACGACATTAAGCGGAAGATCAGAGAAGCGTTCTACATCAACAACAATAACAACTCAATCAATAGACGAGACACATGCTTCGACATTTCTAAACGCTGGACTATTTAGTCTATTTGCATATGCTTTGCATACAACTTCCCCCGCCCCATTTTTTATTTTCGCAGCTCACAGCTTCGCTATGAATATGAGGTAAAGGACCTCGAAAGCGCTTAGCGTATTTAATTACTGTATCTTATTATAGCTTCACATTCAAGCGTGACATACGCTTATTTTGTTTTATAAATTAACTTTTATTAAAATTTCACAACTCCCCCTCCACATTCTTAGTAAAAGCAATTATCATTAGCCAATAAAAATTCTAATTTAATGTAAATAAGTTTTTACAACTTGTCTTCTTTAAAACAGTCATTTTCAAATAAAATATAACTTGTAATTAAGTATTTTTTGATTTAAAATAAAGTTTTTACAAATAAATTATTAAAAATTACAATTTTTCTTTTCAAAATATTAAAAACAAAACATACACTCAAAGTTACCTTGAGAACAAATAATCTACCAATGAGACAAATTGGCTTGTTTTGATATCACAATAAAACATTGTCAGTTTGTTTTTATATTTAAATTTTGTATGATGTCTATGCAATACTGACATCTTCAGATTTTTTAAAAAACTAATAATTATAATTAATGATTTTTATGCAAAAAAAGTGTACTGGTTTACTGATGTTATAGATAACTGCAAAATAGAATTGAAAAGCCAAAACAATAGCAGTGCAATCTCATTCCCCACAAAGACTCAAAATTAACAACTTAATTAGATTACATTAAAAATCTGAATACAAACTTGAATTTATTTTTTAATTTTAATTTGATCATAAATATCTTATAATTAATAAAATATAGAATCATATATAACAATTTAATCTTAAAACTATAAAAATAGTTTTTTAAAATTCTACTTTATGCTTTTTTGTTGATGGATAACTTTAAAAATATAATTGTTTATTCTTACATTTTAAAAATGTCTCAAAATCTTCTACTCATGGATGCCAATCTTTAAACAAAAATGCTTCACTTTTAATATTAGCACTACATTTGTGCAGATAATTATTCTTATGGAAAGTTTCAATATTTATTATGTAAAAGAAAGAGTATAATATGTAGTAGAGTCTGCTGTAGTGAATTAATATAAGTTAGTTTATTATACTATTTCTTCACTATAAATTGCATTGAAGTACATGTATTTAAAGATAATCAATTCAAGCCTAGAGCAAAGTTGTCATCCAAAATAACTATTCTGAATAGGAAAAAATATAATACAAATATATAAACTTTGCAGGTTTGAAGATTAATTTCCTTCTACATAATTACATATATTATAATAATGGACATTTTATTTATATTACAATCACACACCCACACGCACACACACACACACATATATATATATACAGCATTAAACTATTAATTTATATAAATATTATTTGTTGTATTTATAATTTAATTTTAAAGAAAACTAAAACTTTAAAAAAATAACATAAAAATATAAACAAATTTACCCTAATAAAACTTCACAATCACATTACTTGCAAAACTTCTTCTTTCTTGATGGAAAATAATGTTTTCTCGAAATGCCTCACAGTAAAAGTTAAAGTTGATCTTTTAAAAGCAACAACAAACCTATATTTATAAAAGACACATTATTTTCAATTTCTCACTTGGTCAATCTTTTTGTGGCATTAATCAGCTCTTTATTTTGGCTTTTTGAAAAGGTTCTAAATATCTTGCATATATGCATTCTATATCTATTAATGATGATTATGATACCATTTCCATTAGATGACAGTTTTATAATATTTTTGTTTGGATTTTGTTTCCCATTGATGCTATGGACTAATTTCTATTTTTTAAAAGTAAAAACAAAACTTGTAATAATAAAACAGAAATCACTTTCATTTGATTTTTTTTGATGGGAAGCTTTTTTTCATGGTATTAAATCAACTTTAAAAAACATCTGAAATATTTTGTGCAGCATATTTTATTTAAATCAAAGATATTCATTGTGGAATTATTTCTACTGAATAGTTTTCCAGTCTTTTGTCCGGAAAAAAAATCCATGATTTTTTAATGACAATATTAATCAATATTCTAACTCAACTTTTTAGGTTTATGCCAAAATTAGTATAATTAAAAAAACAACAACAATAATATGTATAGTATATTTTCATTTTTAAAAGTATAAACAAATAAAAAGTGAAATGAATTGGTAATTTAAATCTTATGTGACAAAAATGTCTGCCATTCAAATATTCATTGCATATAGTTGCAATTATTATATAAATCTTAATTTATCTAAAACAAGTGTTTTTTTTTTCTATTTATAAAATGGCCTACTTTTTAACAGTTTTCTTTTTTGCATTTTTGTAATATTATATTCAATATTTACAAATACTAGTTGTCCCCATGGCTTCTAACTCAATTTAGTAGAAAATTACCAAATTTTTTAAAACTATTAAGTTTCATAAAGTAAATATCCAGTCTATCAAATGAAGTTTTTAAATTTATATATACAAAAATAAGGATACAAAAAAAAAAAAAAAGTAGTAAAGGATTACTGGTAATTTATACACAATAAATGGACATGAACAAAAATTCCAAGCCATTTTATTCTCACAATTTTAATTATTCAAACGAGATTAAATATGTGGTAGAAATACAATTTAATTAATATAAAATATATTTAATATCAAAACTTTAATAAACTTTATCTCTGAAAATTTAATTAAAAAAATAAATACTTCTATATGTATTTATTTTTTGAATTAAAATATATTTGCAAATTCAAAATGAAATGTACCACATATTCAATTTATTACAAAAATTCCAAGTCATTTAAAACTTATTTTATCTCATGAGAATCTACTTAAAGGAAAATATTTAAATAGAAGTATAATTAATATAAGAGTACCACACTTTCCATACAGTGTGCTATCAAGAATAAGCTTTCATAATCAACATATACAGGAAGGTTTGTGCATAAAATCCTATCTTGGGCCTATTTATTCAACATCCCCAGACTAGTTTCTAGCTTGTAGCTGTCATTAGTGAGGAGTTTGGATTTGAAAGCACTGCACCTAAATTTTAGGATCCAATGCAATCCTCCAGCAACCACCTTTTAGCTACTTGGTTAACTATAAAGCTAGAATCCCAAGATGAAGCCACCATAATGTTTCAAAACCAAACTCATTCTCTTGTATAGTTATATAGATTTGAACTCAGTTCAGCATCTACTACTATTTGAAAAGTTTGGTACTCTTATTAACAGCATTGGTAAGCATATGAAGTGATGATCATGTGATTTTATAATTAATATACTTGGAGTTTAATGCAATATAGGGAATTCCTTCAGCAATATACTCTACACACAGTAAAAGTTGATTTTTTCATTATTTGTTTTTCTCCGACTGTTTCCATGCCATTTTAAAAGTTACCTTTTTTATGTGTTAAATATATTTAAACTGAAAACCTAAAAGTTCATAAAATTCATTAATATAATTGATTACAATTTTCATTGTGGGACAAGTGCACTTTAATTAATCTAAAATATATTTACAAAATCAAATTTTATCTCACTTTACCAAAAACTATACTTTTTGTTTAAAAAAATTTTTTTTGTCTGTAATTTTTAATCAGTGCTGCCCTCTTTTTGAATTTTTACGATCCCATTTGAAAATGATTCAACACATTTTTATATTGCAAATTACCTAAGTTTTTAAAATAATTAAGTACTGTAAAGCAAAAATCCAGGGTCTGTGTAATTCCTCCCCCCCCCCCAAAGAAAACCATGCAAGATACATCAAGATTGATGCAAATTTGTTGAATTACTAAGTAACAAACAATAAATCAGTTCACTTATGCACTGCACTTATTCTCATAAATCATAAAATGTTTAAAATTTAGTTTTATGCTTAATGTTTCTTAGATTATTCAATATTCTTCTTCAGAGTTTAATTTCTTGTTGAAAATTGTTGTATAGTTAAAATTATAAAAATAAAAGTAAGTAAAATGAAAACAAGAGGGTGCACAAAGTGATTTATTATATATATAAGAATGACAATGAAGTAAAACATAAGCATGAAATAAAAAACGCTTTGCACAATTCAATAACCATTTACAGACTTGACTTTTTTAATGATAGATAAAAGCAATAGTAAAGTTTTTTCATATTTAAATTCATAATTAGCATTAGCTATAATTTTTAATTACTTTATGATTTAAAATATTTTTAGTCCCAATGTTTCAAATCCGTATTTTGCATTATCATATAATATGGGTGTGTTTATTTAAGGAAACTGATTTACCCCTTAGATATTGTCAAATTTCCTTAGTAACATTTTTTTCTTTTATAAACACGTCCTGTAAGCTGGAGTTAATATCAGAGATAAGTTGTGTTTTTCTTGCTTTTTTCTTCCTTTCTTCATTTTTATTAGTTTTTATTTTTTACCTTTCAAAGAAATCAAATGAACTTGATGAAGTAAGTTCTCTCTTTTTTTAATGGTATTTTTATTATTTTTTATTTTTAGACTTTCTTATTTATTTCAAATCCCCTTCTCTGCGTTTTTTTAATTTTTATCAAATGATAGCATATTTGCTGACATGCATGTGAACTTGAGTTCAAATTCTATCTGTTTTAATCGGGCTGCGTTGTTTTCCCTCAGATATCTGACCTATAGTTAAGCCAGATAACGAACCATCAATGGTCAGTAAATGAAAATATAGCTATTCTTAACTAAAGAATCGGCAGTTGTCATGTCTAAGGAGAAATCCTTTTTTTTTTCATTGTTTTTCTACAGGATAATTAGTAGTTGGAAAGCACTTTGAAGAGCAGCAAGATATTTAAAGACTGCTTTATATACATATTTAAAAATAGTTTACAATTTAAAAAGCCTATTTTTCAAGTAGTATTTTTATAATCTTAAAAAAAAAAAAAATACTTTGGTAAAATTTTTTATTTACTTCAAATGAAAAATTTATTTAAAGCTTTTTTGCCAATGACAAATCTAACTGAAAGTTTATGAAATTCAGTATTAAAGAAAAAATAATATCCTAAAAAGCTTTTGAATTTGACTTTTGCTTTAAAAAAGTATTTACTTATTTTGGGAAAAAAAGATAGAATTGTGGTGTATATAATAGAAATAAGAATCTTCGTAAATCTAGGGAAATTAAGATTATCTTATAAAAATCAAATAAAATTTCAATTAAATAAAATATTATTTTTAAACATTTAATAAAATATATAAATATTTCAAATGATAGAAAAGTTTACTTAACTTATACTACATACGTATTCCTTTTTTTTTTTTTAAATAAAAAAATGTTCAAATAATATATATATACATTTTAACACAATTATATTATCTATACTTTACTTAATGTAATTATAAAAGACTTGAACTCAATTTTTCAAATTTCTTGCTGCTATCCAATCCATCTTATACAACCGATACGCATGACCACTTACATATGAAAAAAATAAATGATATCCAATATACACATTTCGTGTTGAACTAGTACTCATCAGTTGATCCAGATCACCATAGTTCCCAGTTTATATTAAAATAGAAAATCTTCAAATTTTAATGAGCAAGATTCAATCTTCTTCACTCTTCTCATATCTTACCTTGATTCAAATAATGGGCTAGTCCAGATTTCGTCTTATCTAGATCGGATTGAGCATTCATCATCATGAACCTATGCATATAAGATAGATAACACATAACCAATAGCAAGAACAGACCAATAGATGGCAATGCTCACTGAATACAAATGTATCCATTAAGGATGGAGATCTGGCAATAAATAGTCAACCATTTTGAAGATAGGATCAGAGAACTATTATTATGGAGGTGAACAGCAGTATATATGTTTTCCAAAAAACTACTATCACAAACATATTATCCATATATGCTCTGAGTGATCCATTATCACATAGCTGAAAAACAGAATCTCCATTCTCCATACAATACCTATCAAAGCTAAATGGTTAATGCAGTGAGACAAGTCTACATTCAGGACTGGAAGCTGCTAGAAGCAAACATTGGCATGAGGCAAACTGTCATGTACAGCCAGAAGTGTCACTGGATCTACTCATGAGGCAGGCTGCTGATATACAGCTGCAAGTTATAGGAAATTTATAAGGGAAATTGCAGTCCCTTCTTCTGTAGTTCACCCTAGAATCAGGAGCTATACTTCACCAAATGGTAGCAGGCAGAGTATCGCCATTGTAAAATATTTTCTAAATATGAGTGTATATTTGTTTTCATATTTCATTAATATATATATATATAACGTGTTTATACATGTTTGCATTTATATATCATTTTACTTATAAACATGACAACATATGTATAATATTACTATCAAAAAAGAACTTTTTGATCATACCTGGTACTTTGAACTGTAATGATAAGAATGTTTCTATAAAATGCACAATCTAAAATTGATTTTATAATATAATGTGAATGTAACATGTAAAAATAAAATAGAAGGAAGATGAATTATATATAGCTTAAAATGGATGTCAAAATGCTGAATTTAACATGGTTTGATCAAAAAAAAAATTAAACTAAAAGATGCATTTTAATTATATTAAGTCTGATCAGTTAATAATTTTAAAAAATTGTTTTATATAAAAATAATAATTTATTTTTTATTAATTGCTACTTACAATAGAAATGCACATTATTTAAAACTGCATCTAAGCTAATCTTTTTTGTTTTCCATTAGGCATGCACCAAAATTCTGGTTCATTTAACTTGATTTGAGAGCTCCAACACATTTCTTTGACTTTTCTGCTGAAAGAAAAAATCTGATTGAAAGATGAGCAAATTCATTTTCAGTTTTTACAGAGCATATCTATATGGGTTGCAAAGCTTTCTCATTATCTATTTTTTCTCTGACTTTGCAATGTCACATTTTCTAGATTCTTAAGTGACTTCTTTGCTAATTATACAATAGGAATAGAAAGCATTTTGCTTGCATTGTATAGAAGAGCTATATTTAGATTGATTATTATTATATTGATAAAGAGTCTTCAGTGTTTCCATTGCCTGTGAAAACCATTAACATCATTGCAAAATGTTAATCTATTCTCATCTAAAACAAATTAAATAAAACCACCCTTTTTATGTCCATAGAAAGTAATGTTTGTATTGAGTTGAAGATTTAATTTCTGTAAGCTGAAATGTAGCAGTTCTAAATTTTGTTTGATGAAACTTAACTCATAAAGATATTTTTGCTTTGGAAAATATGAAATGGAATAGCTTAAGGATTGATATGAAGAGTAATTTTTTAAGAAAATAATACATATTCCTCATTGTTTTAATTAACTGTATCATTACCACCACTGTTAATTATCTCATTTATTAATCAGGTAGTACTGCAAAATGTTTGAAGTGAAACACTGGTCATAAGCTTGGGTAAATCGTATTTATTAACCCTCCAGATATTACTTAGATATAAATTCTTAGGCTCTCTCCATATCAAAGATACAACAAAAACATGGAGTTACAATTATATTAATTTCACATAAGAGTGTATAACATTTATGTAGTCCTTTTTACAGTTTCCCAAGAATAAAATTATCTTTCTATGCTTTAAAAAAGAAAACTCTTCAGAAATATATCAAAATATCTTTAGTTTATATCATTTTCTAAAAAGTAAAAAAAAGTTATTTATTTATCAGTAACTTAAAAAATATAAACACTTGAAATGTCTTACATAGCAAAATAAGTTACCTCAGCCATTTTATAAAATTATCTACTCAATGCTTGATGATGACCTGAAAATTAAACTAAAGTTAGCACATTATAATAGATATAAATGTATAAGTGTATAAAACAAAATAGGAGTACAAAAATTAATGAAGCCAAGTACAATGTATAAAATCACTACATTTTTATGTATCAATGTTATCAAACTTTGCACAATTTTTTTTATATTATTTATATTATTAACTGCACTTATTATTAAATTATATATATTTAGACTGATAATTAAAAAAAAATTTTCTAATGGGTTTGCAAACCAAAATCTTATCAGAAGTAAGTGCTTATACATACAAATTCAAATAGAGAATTACTTATAAATATGTTTAATACTTGCAAAATCAGTTTTGTTTATAACAAATGATTTATGAATGGAATATTTTTAAAAAGATATATATATATATATATATATATATATTTATATATATATATATATATATAGATATATATATATTGTAACGTGATAAAAATGATGACACTGGAAAAATGATCAATATAATCTGAATAAAACATAGCCCAATCACTGATCATCATTATGTAATGGATTATTAGTTATAATATGGGATGATAATATAAAAACTTTAGTATGTCTCAGAGTTGAGACGTCATTCACAATAAAATAAATCTAGCTTAAATGTGAAATGTCATTTTATAACAGCCCTAAAATAGACGTGGGCCTTTGTAACAACCATCACCTATACATGACCATTATCAGCAAGCATTGAGTAGGTATTTTGTAACAATAATAATAGATCTTCTATTTTGGTTTAGTCAGCATTTGTCATAAAACAAAAGAAACTGCCCTAATGATTTTTAGACAATCACTTATTACTGACACAATATGGAAATAAAAGATAATGAAGAAATGCCCTTATGATTTAAATATTATTGATAATAGAGCAAAACATGCATCAATAAGTAATAAATGTTAGAACCTGCATAAAATTATCTAGCTCTGTCATTGGTTACACTAGGCAATAACAATATTTCTTATACATAATTATTTAGATTGTCCATTACACTAAAATAAAATAGTAATAATAATCTGTATTGAAATCTAATTTATTCAGTTAGTATTTAAAATAAAAAAAGGAAACAAGATCATCACTTCAGACATTACTAAATCTATTCACTATTCCAAAGTAAACTGCAATAAACTGTGAAATCATATATCATTGTCCTAAACAATGATCTATGTTTAAAATATCTATTTAATTTATAACTGAATGAAAATCAAATTCACATCAATAAATAACTAGGTTATGATATACGTTACCAATCTAATATTACTTATTGTAATGTAAATTTATGTTAACAGTTAATAATATTCTATTAAAGTAAACTAGTTCCTAAATAATTCTAATATTCAGAGAATGTTTTATAAATCCATAATATTTATGATGTTTTAATAAAATAAACAATTACTCAGTTTTATATTGGTACTAGTATTATCTATGGTACAGTGCACTAGATGGCACTGTTGCTATAAAAAACAGTTAAATATAACATTACCAGGCTGTGACTTTTTAATAACAAACTTATCTTTTTTAATAACTAAATAGTAAAAAATAGTAACACCTTTTTTCTTAATTAAGATAAATAATCCAACAAGTATAAGCATTATTTTGAAGAAATTTTTTTATTTACAAAAATTAACAATTGTCGTCTACTTGCTGGGTTTTTTTAAAATATAATTTGCCACTTTAGGCATTTCTGTTAGAATTTTTTTTTAACATATTATTTAGAATACAACAAAAAACAATATCAGTAGTAAGCTGTTTGTTTCTTCATCTATTGCAAACCACTATAGGCATTTCTGGTAATATATGGATTAATTTGAAGAAATTTTTTTATAAATGAAAATTAAAATAATAAAACAATATCAGTAGTAAGGCCGTTTGCTTCTTCTTCTATTACAAACCACTTTAGGTATTTCTAGTAGTACTATGCAATAATTCACACTTACAACAAAACTTTTCCTAATTTTATATCCCTCCTAACTCAGTTCATTATCACAACAATAGTTTTAAAATTCTTCGTAGCTAATACTCCATCATTAAAATGTAATATAATAAATTTTCAATAACATTTCAAATATTACATTGACTTAAAATCTATACACCCTCAAATTATGCAATAGCACAGTCTCAATACTGATCATGGGGAGAGTAAGAACAGGTCACATTAACCAAGTGTGAATTGTGAGAAATTAGCATAACAATTTCTGTCTCATAAATGATATATTTAACTGTTTGCAACAGTGCTATCCAGTGCCCTGTATCACCAACAATACTAGTACCTTTATATCTAATTTAATAAAATGTTAAAAATAATTTTAATACTTTATCCTTACTTAATATTATATTGATATGCAATTATTAGTTAAGTTATGTATTAAAATGAAACACTCTACAAGAATTCAATATCAATAAATGCATTAGCTAATCTTGCACTTTTTCATACTCGATCACATCATATATAAAATATACTGTAGGTTTCTATTGGATAATTATCAAATTACAATCACTGAGATTATTCATCTACTTAAATCTCCAGTCAATCGATTATAAAATGGATTTTATAACAATTAAACTTTTATTTTTATAGCACTGTGCTTTATAAATTGTAATACATTAAAGATCAGCCTTTTCAAGCTATTGTGCATGTGCTTTTTATGAGTGTTAATAATAAATGAATACTTTCACTCCCAACACAAGAAATAGTATTTAAGAAAGAATAAAATGAATCCACTTATTCTTTCCAACCCAAATGCTTATATATGGGAAAATCTTAAGTAGTGGAAGTGAAAGTGTGAGGATAGACCACTCACTTTAAATTACTGTTTACAATGTCTGAATGAATGACTTCGATGAAATTCAGACATCGTAAACAGTAATTTAAAGTGAGTGGTCTATTCTCACACTTTCACTTCCAGTACTTAAGATTTTCCCATATATAAGCATTTGGGTTGGAAAGAATAAGTGGATTCATTTTATTCTTTCTTAAATACTATATCTTGTGTTGGGAGTGAAAGTATTCATTTATTATTAACACTCGTAAAAAGCACATGCACAATAGCTTGAAAAGGCTGATCTTTAATGTATAACAATTAAACTTTGTAAGATGATTCTTGGCAGTTGTCCAAGCCAAAGATAATATTAAGTTATACTAGTTAATAAAATTTATGATCTGCACTTCAAAGAAGTTTAAAGATAATTAAGACAAATCATTCTGACTAATGACAGAACAAAATTTATTAAGATTTTGTGTAATCCTACAAGACAAGCTCATTAATAAACAATCATGAACTAATGAACTTCTTTTTATCAGTAATATTGATTTAGATAAGTAAATAAATATTTAAATGCAGTAACAAATATAAAATTTATATCTAATCAGACTTAATAATAATATATAAGAAAATATACATGTATCTAACTCTATTTCACTTACCAAGATTGGTTGGATCTGGGATCAAAATTCAAATACAAAAATTACCTTGCACATTCAAAAGAAAAATAATTAGATAGATTCATCAGATTTTAAATCAACTCTAAATTTGTTGGTTATAATAAAAATTTATAATAGTAATAAAGTATATATATATATATATATATATATTTGTTTTTGTTCTTATATATATATATATATATATATATATATATATAAGAACAAAAACAAACGATGTGTGCAATAGACTAAAATCGTAGCCAGTTAAAAAGCATACAATACTATGTTTCTTTAATATATATAAATAATTGATAGTCTATTACTGTTTAGAATCAGTAAGAATAATAATAAAATATGTATATTTGAAACTCAAAAGTGTGTAGTATGACAATAATACTATATAAACGGAAGGATATATTTTTAAATATCTTCCTGAGATTTTAAATAGCATATACAATGATAAAAAAAATATGATCAAATAAAAGTGATCTTTATTTATTCATTAATGTAATTTCTAAATAAGTAAACTAACAAAAAAAAAATCTATTGTATTTATATGCCTTCTATATGAATATTCCTGAGTTAAATCTGAAATCTATAATAAAATATAAAATTAAATGCTTGAAAACATCGAGTCATTTTAACCTATATCATCAGATAAGAGTTTAAAAATTAGTAACAAAATAAATCTCTCTGACCCTTTATTATGTGGATTCTATAATAACCCATATATATAATTAAATCCTAGGTTTTAAAATAAAAATATAAGCAAAACGTACACATTTTCCTTTCCTTTTTTCAAAATGAAAAATATATACACATAGATTTCATACCACAAGTAAACAGTCTCATTTCTCCTTTTTATCCACTAGTCGATTGTAGCTCCTGGTTCCTTATTTCTGATCCTAATGAGTAGAGATAATTTTCCTTTAAGTAGAGATGACAATCATGAATGAGAACTATGATAGATTTAAATTCAATTACTTTCACATCTAAATTCCGATATTTTCCTGGCAAGTACACAAGCATATCCAACTTCGTAAAATAACAGATATTTGGTCGATGCAAAATTACATATCACAGATTTTATTTTCCTTTTTCATTGATAATAATATATAAAGAAAATTTTTTTATTGACAAAATTCAGTTATATCCAAATGAGTAAATAAATGGTAGCTTTTTTTTCCAAATTAAGAAAATAAAATTTAAATTGCTTAATATCACAAATAAATTGAGTTAATCGATCTTGTAAATTCATTGATCTAACTTGTGATATCCATATACACATCATGGAGTTTGTATTCATCATGAGAAAATAGATGAAATCCTAGATTTTAATAACAGAATATTTTGTTATAGCTGCCTTGCAATACAACACATTTTGATGGATTTTTTTTTATATTTTGCCATATCCCCTGGAATTTCATCAACGAACTGCCCCAATTGAATGGGGAGACAGTTGGGTTTATCCTTCCATGATTTTAGAAATTAATCACTTAAAAATATAAAATTTATTAATTTTTTAAAGACGAATATAAACATGTCCATTCTAGGCAACAATAAAATTACAAGAACTCAAGCAGCATTTTGGTTCTATTTATAACATACTCTTAATGAAGTTAATGTTGTCAAGATAACTGATGAATATCACTCAAATCTCACTTATTGATATGAGAAAATTGTTTAAGAAAATTTGCCTCCCATTAATAAGTGAAATGAAGATTTTGAAATAATTGGATACAGTGAATATAAAATCATGTTTTACAATTTCAACATTATTTTCCATTTTTTAAAACTAAAATAAAAAATTCATATTACATTTTCAATACTTTTTTTAATATATATATATATTTTACAGTTGTTTTTAATAATATTTTCCAATAAACTGATTTATAAACAAACACATATAAAACATAAAACATTTAATTTTACAATAGATAAGTTGTTATGGGGAATGTAGTAATAGAAATTGAAATGTATAATAATTAATAATAATATTGATTTTATTCAAGTGATCTTTTTATGATTCACTTAATTATTTTCCAGAATATATTTATTTATTACTTATTTAAATTGTTACTGAAATTGATCACTACACATTTATGATTTGATGCTAATATTAATAGTAAATAAGCGTGTTGCTTGAATAGTATAGTTGCCATAGTTACCCAGTTAACATTTATACTTTAAAGACCTCTATAATCCATATATCAAGAGAAATGAAATTAAACAAGGTCAATAAACTTCTTTATTTTTTTTTAAATACTGTGACGTACAGCACTAATCTGGGTACTTACAATATATATATATAAAAAACTGGGTTATATCATGTATTAGATTTCTGTATAGAGAAATTGTTTCATCTAAAATACAAAGAATCCTGTTTAAAGTTTCTAAAATTTCCAGAAAGTTCTTCATCCACTGAAATAGAAAATTTCTCTACTGAATTAGATTTCCACTGTTTTGATGAAATCATATTCATTTTTGTCAAAGCTAAGATTGTAATAAAAAACTGCTGTGTCTCAAGTAGTAACAAGGTTATAATAACTCATGAATTAAAAAATATTCATTCATATGTACATTAGAAGGTTGTCCAATCTAATTCAGCAAAGAAAATTTTTTTTCAGTGGATGAAGACATTTTAAAAAACTTTAAACAAGATTGTGTGCTGGACAAAATAATTTTTCTTTATGAAAAAAATAATACATTAGACCTCCCAAAAGGTTTTTATTTTCAGTTAATAACTGTGAAAATGTACAATTATAATACATTACAATAATAACAGTGTCTACAGAAATTAACAAACTTTTATTAAGTGCTTTATAAATTACTTTAAACAATATTAAAAAATATCCAAAGTAATAGTTTAAAGAATTCTTAAAATATATTTTTATTATCTTTTATATATGCAGTATATAATAATATTGTTTAACTCTGTGGTAAAAAGCAAAAGTATATTATTAAACAATGGAAACATTGATCCAGAAATGGGATTTAAGGCAGCTTGTAAGAGTATCAGTCATTTTTTATTTGGATACATTTATTATAACCACTGCCATTGTCAATTATATTTATTAATAAAATTTAATAATCAATGCACACACAAGCATGAAAATGAATCAATAGTTATGACTTATATCAATGCATAAAGAAAACCAACAATTCTTTTAAAAATGTACAGTATTTTATCCAGGAATAGAAACATCATCAGTTGCTTTTAGAGATTGAATCAGTCTTGTGTCTCTTCCCCATATGTCAACATGATTATATTTATTAATTAAATTAGAAATGTGTGATTCTATTCAAAAGAGAAATAGATAAATGTATATATTGAAAAACACAAATACATAACTCTAACTCTTGAAACGAAGTCCCATGCATAAATGAATATTACATGCAATTATTCAAATTAAAAAAATGATTCTAATCAACAAAATAAAAATTAATAATAAAAGTCTTGGAAAAAAACTTATTAAAATATATTATGACTTCTAAATAGCATGCTAGAAACAAATTCCATGAATGTAATTATTATTTACAAATAATTATTATTTGTATCTAATCAACTTTGTTACATATTTTTGTGTTTTGACATTTCTTGGATATATACATATCTGAGTGTATGCTTAATAATTATTAATACTAATTAGTTTATGATATGAAAAATATATTTAAATTAAAATCCTAAAAATTGATTATTCTTATAACTGGTCATAAAAAGTTAAAAATTTTTGTGATATAGGTGCTAGTAACTCATGTATTATTATTATATTTAAATAATACATAAACATAGAAGCCACGAGAAAGAGCTACACATTGCATTATATTATTTTATTCTTCAATCACGAGTGAATAGTAATTAATAAATTAATTGCAAAAGAAAATGAAATTATATCCTCTATATCTTCTAAACAGTATTTTTAGTTTTATAAAACTGAAGTTTAAAACCTCAAAATGTAAAAGAATCTTAACATAATTATTAAAATAAAGAAAAACAAGTTTATTTTACAAACAAACAAATTCTTTTCGTAATATTCAATTCTGAATTTATTGATTAATTTTAATAATGCTTAATTGTACGTAATAGTATCTGAATTAGTTCTGAATATTATAAATTATTTTGAGTTAAATAATTTTACCACTAAAAATACATTACAATTATTATTTTTTCTACATAGCACAATAAATAAAAATTTTAACCAAATATTTTACAAGATTTTAATTATCTTTACTTAATTTTAACAGACAATTGTCTCTAAATCATTAAAACTGTGGCAAAATAATTCTAAATTTTAATAAAACACATCTTTACAATACTATACTCATTAGTATTACAATTTTAATTCTATAATATCTATAATTCATAACCTGAATTATTATACAATGAATATCCTTTTATATTATATTGCAATTGAATCGATTTTATTGTTAAACATACAGCGATTAAAAGAATAACTTAAAAATGATTTCTGATTGATATTTAGTCTAATACAGTTAAAAACTATATAGTTACATGATGTTATAGTTTGGATATACTTCATTTGTAATATAGCTTTCAGCATTTTTAATATTTGTATTTTAAAAAAAAAAGATTTAAGTTTAATAATGTAAAAAAAGCGGTCAAAAATTAGCTTTGCCTTATATTCAGCTAGATGAGGCTACAGTATTTATTCCCTTTTTGTAAATAAAATTTGATTCAACTGCAATGTAGTATGCAAATATATACACTGCATTGGCATAAAAGTTGGATTGAGTTTTTTCTAAAGTAAAAATAAAAAAAGTTAACTTTTAAATATAATTTGTCTTAGAGAGTGATTGGTTGATTTTTTGGAGTGAATGAAAAATAATTTAAAAGTGTTTTCTGATTGGTGTTTAATTTAGATAGAAACTATATATAAATAAATATATATATTGAGATAAATATGATTGATTTTAAAAATATAGTAGTTGGAAGTTGTAAATCAAATTCAGGTTTGTAAGAGACATTAAGTTTATTTTATGAGTTTGTATGACATGCAAACATATTGATAAAGGTCTGTGTTTAAAATCAAATTAAGCCAATTTTATTTTAATTTAAAAAAAATAAATAAACTGCTTAATTTTAACTATATTTATTTCAAATAAATCTGTTTTAAAATTTATATTATACGAACAAAGCTTGATAATACTAATCTCTAAAACTTTTACTCTATTAAGGTAATTATTGGTTTAATTAGCAAATTCTGTAAACGTGTGGGTTTTTTAATTTAAGGAGAAAAGGTTTTTGCAAAATTGAGAAATATAAAGACCAGAACTAAAAATAATATTCAATCTTTTCATTTCTTTTAATTCTTTGTTTTTACCTGCTTAACATAATGTATACTGGACCTCTATCAGTAACTGAATTAATAGATATGCAGTGTCAACCACCACATGAAAGAACATCTTCCAGCATGTAAACTTGCAACTATTATGATGTCCAACTCTGCTTACTGAATTTGATTCAGCACTGTGCCAACTATTTTCACATATACAATTCAAGAAACACACTTCTTAATGATAAGGAAAAATTTCATACTGGTTCTACATACCAATCAGGACTAAAATGGGAAACTGGAAAATTGAAAGACTTCACGTGTAAATAACTAAAGAAATTTATATCACCAACATATGTATGTGCATATATAATTCTACCATAGAAAAAATATTTACTTGGCCATATTTATTCTTAAATTAAAGATAACAATTTATTTATTTTATGAACAATATTATAAACTCTTAAACTTACATTACTAATAAGCCAATGATATTTATAATTCAATTTAAATGATGTATGGATTTATGCATCTCTTATATTAAATAATTTTAGTCTATGTATTCATGTATTTATTGGCCATATTAACTTTTAATATTTATATTCTATAAAACCTGATAAAACTCAATGTACTTGATATATAGTGTGGTGGGTTTTGGATATTTAAATATTTTATTTTACAGATACAATAATAGTATATATATATATTTAAGTAGTTAACATAAAAGAAATCAGTTTGTTTTTATTCCCCCCCCCCCTCATAAATAGTTTTTAAAAGAAAAAGGGAATTTTTTTTATTTAAAATCACTTCCATGACTGTTAATAAACTTCCATTACGTTTTAAAACAATTAACAATTAGTTTTTGATCAATCTTTTTTACAAAAAAGTTAAAAAAGATTGTTTTTTAATATAGTTTATGTTTAATGTCATTTAAAATTTAGTATCTCTCTCTGAAGATATTCAAAATCATTCAAGTAAAATAAGATATGCATGTGTCTAATGCAAAGTGTCTTAGCTATATATATATAATTTGATAAGCTGATTTTATTTGTTGGCAGATTGCCTATTTACTTTGATTGCTTCACACATATCTGAAATTAAAAGATTTTATATACTTGTGTGTGTGTATTATATAGTAATCCTAGATATTTTATCCACCATACTTGAATTTTGCCTACCTCCATGTGATGAACATGCAGTCCCCTAGCTACAAACTTAATTGGTTCCTGCCCTATGTTTGGAAGTTGAAATTGTTTGAAAGTAGAGGTATGTAAAAAAAACATCAGAATAGTATTTATTTTTTATTGATTAGTATTTGGAGTTTTGTTTACAAATTTATCAAGAGTTAATGGGATTGTATTCCTTTTCTTCTCTTGATAAAAAATTCTGTAACATTGTCTTTTTCTATAACTCTTTGTACATGAGATATACGCTCTCCATTGGGATCACATTCTTCCATGATAGTCAGAAATTTGTCAAGATGCATGAAGGATTTGTTCATATGCTTGATTGTCAAACTTTTAACAATACATTCATTTTCAGGTTCTTCTTCATTTTGTATTTTATTCATCTCTTGTAGTTTAATCAAGTCTTCATCTGACAGAGGCTCTGAGTGAGATTGCATTAACTCATCAATATCTTCATCAGTGACATCTAAATTTAATTCATTCATTGACTATGTCAGTTGTGATAACTGTAGGAGTTTCTTCAATGTCCATAGAAGCATTCATCATTTGTGGATGTATTTTTTCCAACAACCATTCACTATTGACTCTCTCTTTTCAGCCCACACATCTCCAATAATATTTATTGCATTCCATATTATAAAATCACCAACAATCTTTTAATGTGCATTGATTGCATGAATTATTAAGCTTCTCATATAATACCACTTAAAAGTAGCTATCACAGTTTGGTCCATAGGTTGTATTTCATTTGTGGTCTTGGGGGGGGGGTGAACACAACATTAACTTCTGGTTATAAATTTTGCAATGATTTTGGATGTCCAGGAGAATTATCTAAGAGCAATAGTGTTTTAAATGGTGAAATATTCTCACTATAATATTGCCTAACAGAAGGCACAACATGATGTGAGAACCAATCTTGAAATAGCTGTGCAGTAGCCTAGGCTTTAGTATTTGATTTCCAAATGACTGGAAGCATATTTTTATCTGTTCCTTTCAATACTCTAGGATTTTCTGTCTGATAAATTAGCATTGGCTTTGATTTAAAATAATAGCTAAATCACCTCCAAGAAGCAATGCTAATATGTTTTTAGAAGGTTTATACTCAGGAGCAATTGATTCTTCCTTTGCTAAATATGTATGCGCAGTCATCCTTTTTCAAAATAATCCTGTCTCATTTACATTAAAAACTAGGCATGGAAAATAAACTCCATCTTCAGTGATATTAGAGAATGTGGAAATAAATTCACTGGCAGCCTTCTTATCTGCACAACATCTTTCCTAGTACATTTAATATTATATAAAGAATATCTCATTTTAAATTTGTAAAATCAGACATTGCTTACTACAAATTCAAGAGCAGAGTCCTCTTTTAATTCTTTCTTCCAATCTTTATGCAAACTAAGAGCCTTAGCTTGAATAATTGATAAACTCTTGGGATCCTTTTTGATATTGATCTTCAATCCATAAAGCCAAAGATTTCTCCATTTCATCCATTACTCCATCATATCTTTTTGAAACAATCTTTGAAGAAATATTTCCACAATTTTTAACATATTCATATTCCGTAATTTTGTTCTTGTTTTTCACAATTGAAGCAAAAGATTCACCATTTTCAGAACATCTAATTATATATATATATTTATTTCAACCGTTTGGAGTTTATGAGACCTTGATATATAAACAATGCTGTTTTTTGGTTCTCACTCATGTTTTTAATTAATAAGAATGCAAAAAGTTCACCAGAACTGAAATATATACAATATATATGAAATGTAATCACACACAAACTGCTTTTAAAAACAAGCATTAATCAAGACAATCC
The DNA here is from genome assembly GCA_028023455.1 of Epiperipatus broadwayi. Classification (NCBI taxonomy): domain Eukaryota; kingdom Metazoa; phylum Onychophora; class Udeonychophora; order Euonychophora; family Peripatidae; genus Epiperipatus; species Epiperipatus broadwayi. Next base: position 34,058 of record JAQFVV010000442.1, on the reverse strand, counting down.
TGTTCTTTGATAGTCTGTGATGATGCTAAAAATAAAAATAAATAATGTCAGAGAGATTTAAAGATTAACTGCATTTTATATAAGTTCTTATTATTCTCTAAAATATACTTTTAATTATTTTCTAAATTCCAAAGTTTATCTTTCCTTAAAAAAAAAAAAAAAAAAATTATAAATGTATTTATGTAGTTTTTTTAATCAGATTTGTAAATTTGTAGCATTAATTACTAAAAGTAATTTTTTAATTATTAAAGTACTAAAATACTGTACAATTTTGAATACCCATTTCTTTCTACAGTATATAGCACTAATTATGTATGTGCATAGATAAAGATCTAAAGTCCAAAAGCGATTACGTAATAGTGAAATGTTTATAACTCGATTGTTCATAACTAGAAGACTGCCTGTATGTAATTTCCATTTAAGGTACTTATGGAAAATTTTCATTGTGTTAGGTAGAGATATTCCTCCCATGAATTACATTTTTTTTGTACTCCTGGTGATTAAAAGGCTTATTTATTGTTGCTCTACTTTATAGAGGTCTATGGACAGATGCACAGTGTATAGATCTAATTTAGTAATGGCCTGTCTAGTCAACATTTATAGTGGAATTAAACCGTTTGTTATTGGTTATTTTTTTTATGGAAGAGTGAGATAAATATGATCACACATCTTTAATTAGAACATATTTCTAATAGAATTACATAAATAACAGAATATTTAATAGTTTTCAGATATGGCACAATATTATAATATAAAGTTGCATGAAAATTAAAGTTCAAAGATGCCAGATATCAAATGCACTGTTAATATACAAAAAAAAAATTACCATTGAATTACATCTATATTTAAACTTCATTAAACTGTACTGTAAATAAACTTTGTATGTTTATTGTTAGATCAATTTTAGAATTTTTTTACTGTTGTCTGTTCTGCCAATTAATATTTCCAAAGAATCTCTGCTCTCTCTCTAATCTAGAGAAAATTTAAATGTCTATAAGAGATGGCACAGTTGTGTAGGCATTTATATTTAATATCCTACACCAGTAAACTCCTATTCTAGGCTAGAGTCATAGCGGTACTGTCTTGTGTTAGATATTAATATTCTTGCTGTTCATTATGATATATACTTATACTAGTAGTAATAATAATAGTCATTTAAATTATCTGGTCATTCTAAAACATACACACATAAAAAAAAAAACTTTATAATGATTGTATAAACTAATCATTAAATCATAAACATATACATGTATATCACTTATTTGACTTTTATTCATTTTAGATAATGCCTTGTAATTCTATTTCTTAATCTTTTTTGCAGTATTTTTTCCTAAAAGACTCTAATATCTAATGGTAGCATTTTATTATATTCTATCATCAGCTATAATCTTTCCATTATAAGTGTTAAGTTTTCACTACTTTAAAGTATCTTTAAAACAATTTCTATAATCTGAATAAAATGTATTTTTTCCACATTAGTAATGTTCTGGTTTTTAAAAAATACTTTTTTAGAATCCTGTTCATTGTTATCTGCTTCACGTGTCTATCTACTGAAGATATATAAATATATATTCAGTAGGAATACCCAGAAAATTGAATTAAATTTAATAAATTTAATGTTTATATCTATATGTTTTGATAAATTATAAATAATAATTAATTCTGAGGATAGAATACATTTTGTCTGAAATATTAACTGTTGGAAGTATAATTTTTTTATTCAAAAGAAGAGGAGAAATATAAAGAATTGTTTTTATACTTGAAGTTTATCATTATATATTTTATATGTGAGAGGATATATATAAAGCTTATTGATTAACGTTTCAATTGAGGGATTCAATAAAACGATGTTCCCTTGAAAATAATTTTTGTCTACATTTGAAGATACACATTCAGATTAAATTTTTTAATGTACTTGTTAAAGAAAATATATTTTTAATAAATTTTTATAATTATATTTGAAAGTAACATAGAAAATTATACATATATATTAAAGTATTTTCATAAAAAAAAAAAAAATGGATATTTTTTTAATAGTAACATAATCAATATCCATATCACAGACTTCTTTAAACAATGAAGACAAAATAATTTTTGCTGCAATTAATACATATAATAAATTATAAATAAATTTGAACTACAATTAATGTTTAAAAGTATTTTAGATTTTTTTTTATCAAATTGTATTTAAAAGAAAACAACAAAGTCAATTAAAGATATCTGACTGAACAAACTCTTCACTACTAAGCAACACAAATATTGAGTTTTTTTGTTTTGAAGAGGTTCCATTTCTTGACGAAAAATGTAACCAAGTTTCAAAACTTTTTTTAAAATTAATATATAAAATGCAAGTCAGACAAAAGTATTACTAGAGACAAATGATGTTAGAGCATGACTTCATGTAAATTGAAATTTAAAAAATATATATGAGCAGAAAAAGAAAAAAAAGCTAAAGAGAGATTTTGAGAAATAGAGACTGAAAATGCCATTTATTTACTAAACAATGTTTGTGACGTTAAAAAAGAAATTAGGCAATTAGAATACTATGACCAAGCCATATCAAAACATTAGTGTCACTGTATCATTACTTACGATTGTCATAACATGATTTTAATCTAGCATTACCACTTAGAATTACAGCATGCTTTTCCATCATCTCTATGCCACTAACTCTAAGCTTTAGTAGGTCATAATATATGCCATTCAATTACAAATCAACTGAGAAATTCAGGAATGTTTTAAATTATTAGTTGCATTCTGTAATTAAAAACAATTATAATTGAGAATATCTAGATATACAATTGCTAAACAACAATTGAATAATGATTGGGTTGATTAAGAAATGTTACTTTAAATTCTAAGCTTGATTGTAACCAAATAAAATTTATAAGTTTTAACTTCTCCACTTTCAAACTTCATGTTGTGAGATGACTCATTAATGTGTTAATCAATATATATATAGGGGTATTATAATAAAAAAAATTATTATTATATCTTATAAATAATTTTGTTTATATAGAAAACTTTTACAAGTGTTTTTGAATGTAATTCATGTGTTTATTTATTATTTTGCATATGATCTATCTATCTATCTATCTATCTATCTATCTATCTATCTATCTATCTATCTATCTATCTATCTATCTATCTATCTATCTATCTATCTATCTATCTATCTATCTATCTATCTATCTATCTATCGATCGATCGATCGATCTATCTATCTATCTATCTATCTATCTATCTATCTATCTATCTATCTATCTATCTATCTATCTATCTATCTATCTATCTATCTATCTATCTGTCTGTCTGTCTGTCTGTCTATATGTCTGCCTGTCTGTCTATCATCCATCATTCCAGCTACCTATTTATCTATCTATCTATCCATCCATCTATCTATCTATCTATCTATCTATCTATCTATCTATCTATCTATCTATCTATCTATCTATCTATCTATCTATCTATCTATCTATCTATCTGTCTATCTGTCTGTCTATCTGTCTGTCTATCTGTCTGTCTACCTGTCTTTCTACCTGTCTATCTACCTGTCTATCTATCTATCTATCTATCTATCTATCTATCTATCTATCTATCTATCTATCTATCTATCTATCTATCTATCTATCTATCTATCTATCTATCTATCTATTTATCTATCTGTCTATCTGTCTGTCTGTCTGTCTATCTGTCTATCTGTCTGCCTGTCTATCTATCTATCTATCTATCTATCTATCTATCTATCTATCTATCTATCTATCTATCTATCTATCTATCTATCTATCTATCTATCTATCTATCTATCTATCTATCTATCTATCTATTTTATCTACTTACCTATCCAATCAGCTATCAATTCATTTATCTAACTACCAGACTATCCCGTTTTTTTATTTATTGTTACATCTATCCATCGATCAATTTATCTATCCATCCATACATTTAAATATATTAAATCAGTCAACGTTTAAAGAATCGAATATGATATCTATGGCTAATTTACATTCAAATCACATAAGCTAAAATTATTGATTCTTTGGTTATGTTATGTTGAACATATATCTTTTACAGAAAATATATCCTAATAACAAAACTATTTGTGCATTCTTTTTTGAGAGCCTGACAAATGTCAAAAAATCTCATGTAGTTAAATTACAATTGCTTTTTTTTTTTTTAATGTGTCAAAGCGTTGGCCGGGAAGTGAACCCCGAAACAACTGTTTGTAAGGCGGCTCTGCTAACCACATTTTTCACGCTCTCAAAGTAAATTATATTTGTATTTTTATGTATATTCTTTTGTGATTATATGTGTTTGCTATACTAACTCAATTAATTAATTGGGTGTCTAACTAATAAAATGTATATGTGAATTAATAAGAATTTGTTTTTGTTTTGTGCAGTGTTTCTTCAAAAGCGGCATCCGATTCAGTTATTTTAATGTTTTTAGCTCTATTGAAATCGATAAGAAATTTTATTTTCTATATGTGCCTGTTTTAAATGCAAAACAACTAACAATAACTTTCAATTTATATATATAAATTATGATTCTTGCCCATTGTTTATTTTTTAAAATTATTGCTTAATAATTGAATAGTTAATTAGTTGATTTCAAATTTCACTCATATTTGAATTCCCACATCGTAATGATTTTCAAACCACTATATCTCTTTTTTGTTATTCTGATGCATACATACATTCAAATATAATAAAACTATTAATGCGTGAACAATTTAACGTTTGTAATATACAGTTTTTCTAATCATTATTACGTTTTTGAAATCACAGCCAACACTTAAGCACTTAATGGTTGGGTTTAATCTAAATAGCCTTCTTTTCTTAGCTTATAATAATTAGATTCCAAATTAGAGACAGTCTCCAAAAATTACTAACTTCCAGTCTTTCTCACATGAAAAATAAATTAACCAGCAAATGGATAAAATCAATTTTAAAAGCTTCTAACATGAAAAGACCAATTATATTTTTCCAATCTTCTTTTAAACTAATCTTATCAGTTTTAAATGAAAGCAAACTTTAGCTTTCGGAAACACACTTCTATCTAGCTATCTAACTATCTATCTATAAATGTCAGTGTTTTAGGCAATTAAGATGTAAATCTTCAAAGGACCAATTATGCGGATAAATACAAATTAACTTTGACAATCATTAAATATTTTCATTAAAAAAAATAAGTCTACCTTAAAAATTATAAACTGAATATTCGGTTAATGTGTTTAGAATTAGATCTGCCGTTGAAATTACACTAGATTGGTTATTGAATGGCGATTATTAGTATTGATTCTTTTTAAATAAAATACGATAAAATAATTCTAGGCTGATTATTTATTACATATCTTTTCATACATATCTTCCTAAAAAAAAAAAAGAATTAAAACTGAGCATGCCCAGCTCTTTAAGCGTAAATAGGCATTGCAATATTATTAAAATGAGCCAATGAATAAAAAATACAAGAAGGGAGGAGAGATCAAAAAATGAACAGAAAAATAATAATTAAAAAAAAAAAAAAGAAGCAACATTTCATTTTAAAGGGGCAACGTTATGATAGTAGCAATGGTGGAAGAATGCTTGAGAGATTTTGCTATATATTGGGATATTTGTCTATAAAATAAATAATTGGATAATTACTTGCTTAAAGCTTAAGCATTAGAAGTGATAATTGTACTTTGACAAAGGAATTTTTAACTTTAAAGTTTGCTATTATAACTGAAAAAAATTAATGTAGAAATATATCGTAGACGTTAATCAATATTAAATACACTTAAGTACAAATTTATATATAGAGAGGAAAGGGAAACTGATTTTAAATAGCAGATCAGAAAAGCACTCCAACAGCTTTCAATAGAGAAAGGAAACTTGATTAAAATAACTAGAATTCTTGCAGTATTAACATTAATATCTTTGATTTCACATAGTGAAAAAAAAAGAGAATACATATTAAAACTTTTTTTGTAAGTAGTAATAAGTATTTGATAAATTTTATATTTCTGTACGTCTTTACTATTTTTGAGAGAATCTAGTTATTATTTTTAAGAGGATCTAAAATATTACTACAAAAGTAGCTGCGACATTGATGTCCAATACTGCTGAATTGTTTTTAAGGATTGATACACTCAGAAGTAAAGTCTATATTAGCAAAAAATGAAATCTTCAATAACCTTTAAAATCAGAAATCAATGAATACTTAAAAATTATAGCTGTCAAAGTTAGAACACATTTGAATATTTTCATAGCTACTTAAATAATCCGTTATGAGTTTTACATACAGAATGTTTCTTAGCCAAACTGCTATTTTTAAAGTCAGCGATTTTTCAAATGGGAAAACAAAAAATTACAAGCATAAAAAATGAACAATGAATACTTGTAAGTGTATTGAGAATCAGATAGATCACATTTATGTTTTTATACCCATTTGAAGAATTTAGATCCATAATCCTCAAAAAAGAAGACAACAAAAGACCTTAAGTTTTAAAACCTGATGATAGACCTATTGTCATTCATTATATGGTGGTATTTTTTGGGGGTAATGATTGTTCTACATGATTGCCACAGCTACACACTATTTAAAGAATTGTATGTATCAGATTTATCTTATGATGTCAATAATATTTTAGAGAATACTATCATCATCCAAAATAATAATGTTCTAGTTATATAATGATATAGTCAGTCAACATTAAAAAGTAATGACTTTATTAGCTTATGTATCTTCCTCAACACATCTGTTATAAATAATAATAAAAATCTATGTGGCATTTTTGACTATTGAGTGAATAATCAATATTTTAAAATAACATCTTGTAGAGAATTTGAGACTTTACTCTAAGAAGAATGAACTTGATATATTTTTATTAAGTGAACAAGGAACTCTTTATGCAAATGGTAACTACATGAGATTATTAATAATCACTTTGGTTGTTAAATCTTTGTATAAGAGTGTGCACAAAAGTTTGATTCTATATACAATACACATGATGTATATTATAGTTAAAGGAGGTTGCCTTGCCTGTAATTTAAAATTGGTGATTGTTATTTATATTGGGATTGTTTAAATGTTGACTAGATTTAATGATTACATTATATGTATATAAACCCATTTAGTCTAAAACATTATGGCACTTATTATTTTATAATTTAAAAATTATAATTGCAGTTTGTAGTGTTATAATTAATTATTTATTAGTCTGCATTCAGAACATGTTGAACCATATATAAAGATGGGATTCCACCTTGGGATTGTTGATTGTTGTTATCGATATTGGGATTGTCTAAGTGTTGACTGGTTTTAATGGATATATATATATATATATATATATATATATATATATATATATAATATATATATATACATATATATTGTGTTATCTTATTTGATATTGTTCCATGTGCACACATATCACATTAGATAATTTCTTAGAAATTCTAGTCTATTTCATTGAAGCACTCCTTTGAGATTTATCATTTCTGTTTCAAGTTTTAGGATAAAATCCATGTCCCTTTTAGTTGCAAATTATTCTTCCAAGACCTTTACTGAAGGAGTGGAGTCACTTTTATATATGATTAATCCTTATAATGGAATGTAGTAAATTTTCATTTTTAGTTATAATCCTTAATCCATTTTGGGTTCTTGGCATTAATTGCATTTTCATAGTTGAAGATAAACAGCTTTTAAGTTTTGACATGTATAATAAATTAATTTAGCTTCACTGTAGGAAGTCCATTTACCAATGTACTTCTCATTCCATTTATGATGATTTTATACTTCATATGGGATTTTAGCACTTAGTTCCACCTTATTTTAAGAAATCAGAATTATTTTCTCTCAAAATTTTGGATAATACAAATAGCTAACTCTTTTAAATTTAATAAAATTAAATTTGCAATAATTATTCATAGAATACAGTGTTTTGTCGATTTTTCCTGAGCAAAATTCCTTCTGCAGTTTAAGCTTCATTACTTGCTGATCAGTGATAAATTGGGTACATTTGGATGAAAGAAAAATCATGAAGTTGGTCAACTTTTGGAGAAGAAAGTATATGCCTAATATAGAAATTTACTCACAACTCATTTTGTAACAACATTATAAAATTTGATGAAGTTTCTCATTCAGGAAACAGAATGGCAAAATTAATATCAAACTTACAATTTTGTATTGAAAAATTGCTTACTGAACCCGATGAGGTTTCTCTAGATAACTGATGATGAATAACCACCCTAAAGGACGGATTAACCTTTTATACTGTCTGGATCCCTTCATTCCCCTCCTGAATGATTGACCTGCCAAACCATTTATATAATTGGTTGATTACCTATTGTTTTTTCTAAAATTATACATTCCCACTTCACAAATATCACGTGGTTTTCTTTAGTATTTTCCCACTCATGGAAGTTCCCTTGAAATAATAAAATGAAAGAAAAACTTTTTTTAATAAAAAAAATGCATAGTAACCTAACTTCAAACCCAGAATCTTGAATGAAAATTGGCTGCTATGAATAAATTATCGAAACAAATTAATTCTTCTTTAAAGGAGCTTTCCAACAAGATAACACATGATAATTACTAGTCAATAATTAACCCTATAATTAAAACTCATAATTAAATCTACACATCTATGCATTGGCACACACATACAATTCTAGTTAAACCGATTGCTCAATACTTTGATTAATTCTTGATTTTTTTCTATGACAATTTGATTTTATTAATTATTGTATTTTAACTTATTATTGTAAAATTACGATTGTCTATTTTCATTTTCCGAAAGTAGTTTCGCAATCTTACATCCCCCTCCTTTCTTTTCCAATCTCAAAACCATCAAAATAATTTGTAAACATTGCTAACCCATAACTTCTTAATTTTGTCCTTGGCTTTTAAATTACCTTATGAATCGATACTAAATAAAATAATTTTTACTTATAAACTTTTATGATTAAATGTTTAGTTTGTGTACTAAGCAAAATTGTGCAATCCATAAGAATATGACTTTAATTCAAACTTAGTATTGGTTAGAAAGCTTGTCTGTTTAAAAAAAAATATAGCTCATGAGGAAAATTTTATCAAATACTGTCATACATAACTAAGTCTAAAATCTAATGGAGCTTTGGGCAAACCCAAAGGCTACAATATATTACAAATAAATTAAGTCAGATATCACCTGACCTAATTTAAACAAGCTTGTATTACAAATGTTTTATAAAGAACTCGCAAATAACCTCTTAACAAGCTTTGCAGAATATCCTCAACCCAGACCAGTTTCTACTACTGGCTCCAGGTATATGAAGAGTTCCTGTATTTCAAATATTTACATATTAAGCCTGCATCCTGCCCATCTTTTTTCCATGTATTTAAATGGATAAGATCCTATACATGAAGGGTCAGAGTGATTTTGAGGTCAACATGGGCATTGCAATAATATTGAAATCGAAATGGGATTTGAGCTTTCCTTCATAAGATTTCAATGGTATAGATGGCTGAAGAGTTGGAGGTTGGAATAAATTGAAGCCTGTCCATTAAAGTATGAGAGTTTGATATCTTAATATAAACTGAGCACTGATTATATATGTGTGTGTGTGGGAATGATAATCTGGAACAACTGATGAGTGCTAGTTCAGCACGAAATATGTATATTGGTGATTATTTATCTTTTCTACATATGTGTGTTCATTTATATCAGTGGTATATGGATAGTTGTAGATTGCTTGAAAACCTGAATTCAAATTTCCTATATTTAAATAAAAATCATAAATGTGATTAGCAAATTAAAAACACAGAGGCTCATCCCACTGTTTTGAGATACTGATTATTTATTTATTTTTCCATATGTCAACGCATCGGCCAGGAAGCGAACCTGCGACAACTGTCTGCAAGCAACTGCTTGCTTGCAAGGCGGCTGCGCTGATTTCTCGGTTACCAATCTTTGACTACTGATTATTATATTCAGGGGTCCCCAACCTTTTTGCACTTAAGAGCACATTCTATAATACTGGCCAGGTGGCAGGCACTCTTTATTTTTTCAATGTTAGGGGGCGGGCACCATTTATTTTTTCAATGTTAATTTATAGTTGGATATTGTTAATAATACACATAATGTACAAAAAAATATTTATTTCAAAAATAAAATTTTAACATATAATTAACGTTTATATTTTTACGCTGTAAAAGTATAGTATGCCCTACAATTTGATTACTATATAATACAATAATTTATAAAAAAATTAAAAAAATGAAATTTATTTGTATCAGATAAATAATTTTTTATCGTGTTCGGATAGCGGCGGGCACATGTAAAATGGTCTACGGGCGCCATGGTGCCCACGGGCATAGGGTTGGAGACCCCTGGATTATTTTATAGACAGAAGAGATTGTTCAATTTAGAATGAAATGAGTAGAAATAAAAAACAAAATATGTTATGTCATAAATATTATTAGAATGATAACAGATAATTAGTCAATAGCATAGCTAGAAAAACCAGAGGAAATTGATAAAGCATTAGAAAAAAATGAATATTTTCATGGCATCTGTAGAAGAAACGAATTAGTAACAGAATGATGATGAAAGAAAGATTGAATATAAAAAAAGTTAAAAGTTTGTTATAGATCAGTTCCCAAAGTATCTAGTGAACTATCAGTCATACTGAAATTTACAACATATTAATGCAGATATATATATGGGTGTATAAATAAACACAGTAATTTGTCTGTAGAAAGAATTGTGTAGTTATGACATGTCATGTGATAAATTTCAAAACATTTTAATTGTCTAAATTTTCGGTTAAATTACTAAAGATTTAAAAATTTAAAATGACATATAAAAAGCATAAAAATCTTTAAAAAGTAAAATAAATTTTGTTTTTTATTTTGCTTTTTTTATTATTAATATCTTTTGACATTTATCGTTATAAATATTTAAATTACTTCTGTTTTCTTTCTTTCTCGGTTTATATATACAATGAACTCTTAATTCATTATTTTTCAAGAAACCAGAAAAAAAAAATAGAGATAAGTGAAAACAATAAAATGTAAATTTATTAAAAATTAGAGATAAAAAGTTGTTTTAATGATTTTTTTATTGAAATAATAAACACATAATCTTAAACTTTTTTTTAATAAAATAAACTTTATTAATTGCAAATTATGTACAAGTATTAAGATATGTACAGGGGAAAAAATGACACGGCGTAAACCGCAGCTTATAAAAAAATATAGTCATTATGACTAGGCTTTGAGGGCAGATAAAATGATTTAGTTTTATGTAGACGAAAGTATAATTTATATCATTCTAAAATAATGAACAACAAGAAAGGATATAATTCTGCCAAATTTTTCTCGTGGTACTTTTAGATATAAATATTATTGAGCATATAAATATGTATTATACGACTCTTTATTTTTTTTTTAAAGAATATTGTATTTTTTATTGTCGAAAATTAAAGAGCATCGAGCAAGCTATAAGCATTAAATATTTTAATATTTTTCCGAAGCAATTGTTTAATTTTAATTATTTGCTTATGAAATACAAATTGTCATAAGGATGACTAGTGTGGTCAGGCTTGAAAAATGAAAAATGTGTATTATAATATCTTCTGGATGACTATTACATGATATATATATATATGGGATCCAGATTTAATATAAAACTGTAAATGAGAAAGTAAAAGTTTTTGTAGGGATTGTGTTAAGAAAAAAGTTAAACAGAAATTTTAGCCATGACTGAGAAACACATATTTTGGAATCTTGTTAAAGTTTTGGCATTTAGGAGGATTAACCATAGTTGTTTGTTAGGATATATAATTTTTTCAAATCTTTATTGATAATTAGAATTATTCAACAGATATGAATGCTCACCAGATCAGTAAAAAAAGAATGACTTGCATATAGAAGTTGAGCAAGCAATATTATAGGTAGAAGAGTGGCTTTGAAAATTAGACTAAATATGATTCGACTGTACGTCTTAGATCTGATATACGATACAAATGACTGAGGACTTATTAGATTAAGACCACCTTTACAAAAAGAAAACAAGCAGTTGTAATTGATAGATGATATGATGTTGATTTCCAGATGTATGATTTTATTGTGATTATGATATTTTTAACAGTTGTTCTTAAAAGGTGCATCCATGGACTATAATAAGCAAGTATACCACCCAGAATAGCATTATTAATAATAGATTTTACTATATAGTAAAGCAAGTTTGGGCAGAAGGGTTTTATTTTTGTGTTGATTTTGTGTACAGTCAGATAATTTAGATGGTGGCTTAATTGTGTTTTAGATAAGTTGATTAGAATTCTGGGAAAAGATGAGTACGTATCTGTGAAGAATGATGATATATTATGACCTGTAGCTATTGGCCACATGGATGACTTACTAATATGTATTGTAGATCATAATTAGTGCTTTAAATTTGTTGAGAATACGAAGAATGAGTGGAATGTTTGGCAGGTTTCTGAAGAATATTAAGACATCATCAGCAAAAGATATTACTTTAACAGTAGTGCCAAGATGAGGAATGAAGAAACATTCTATGCACTGCTCATTTTCTTTGATTATGGGGTCTATATATATTAAAAATAATAGTGAGACAAGTGATGAGCCCTATGGAATACCTCATCTTCATTTAAAAGAAGAAAAGAAGCACATGTAATTTTTGACCTTGATAGATCTGTTGGGAAGATAATTTTTATAGTGGTAATTAGATGTGCATGACTTGGCAGAAGTTTATTTATTATGCTGAACAAGTATTCACAGTTTATCAGATCAACTTGGCATGCTTCATAATTTGTTAAATTTATTTTCTTTTGCATCCAGTATTGCCTCTTGTGCTAAAAAATAGCTTGAGATGCTACGGGTTTTGACTACCAACTGTAATGAGGAAAGTTTAGGAAAAATAAGATCATTTAGTTGTCTAAGAATAATTCTTGCAAACATTTTTTATCAATATCCTCCAATGTGATAAGACAAAGGTCATTAACTGGTGGATATTTCTAAATAAAAAAATACATTAGTGGGTAGGTTATATATATAATATTTATGTGAACAAAGTTAGTTATAAATACTTATGTAGAATGGGAATGATGATATAATTTGGATGCGTGTAAATATTAACCAGAATAAAATCATTTGCTAGTGAAGTGTGTGAACGTAAGTGCACAATTTCCTTGAGAATTTGTTGTTTTGAGATATAGTTATTTTGAGAGTGTTGCAGATTATTGTTAATAGAAGATAGACAATAATCAACTGCTTTTAGAGAGTTTTTTAAATGGCTAAAAAAAGTTTGATGTCAACATTGGTATCTGACATGAATGTATTTTCTTTCAAGTGAATAGAAATACCATAGGCATAAGGAGGAATTGAGTTTGCATAATTCACTGTAGATTTTGTTAATGTTGAAAGATTAAAAATTACTTTTCTAAGTCTAAATATCATGGTATTTTCATTATAAAGAGCAGTTAACTGTTTCACTTTGAAATTTAAATATAGTTTTGCATTCTTCAATTGCGAAATAGTTTGAAGAATTGAATTGTTGTCATAAATATATTGTTTTATAACGTTATTTCAGTGATACTCTGTTAATTGATCAGAACAACAATTATTTATAAATCTTTTTAGAAGTGTCCATATTTTAATCAAAGAAAGATTTTGCAGCTAATAGAATTAATTAATGGCAATTAATATATTAGAGATGTCATCAATAATTACTTTAAATTTACTAGATAATTCATGCTTGAATGTAAATTTATAATTTTTTTAGTTTATTTTGAAGGTACTTTGAGAGAGAGTTATACAGGGATGACCAAAAAATGATCCACTAAATAGGAAAATTGAGATTTTAAAGTTAGTAGGAGAAACAAAAAAAGATTAATAAGAGATCCTTGGGATCCAATAAATGAGACAGCATTTGGAGGATAGAGTGAAAGTAGTAGTAACAAGGTCAGTTAATTGATCTTTAGTTACAAAGAAGATGGAAGAGATGGGCAATGAGAAGAGTATTTTATCTTTTGCTTTTTTATGACTATATTGATATAAGATAGTACAATTGTGATTGAAAAATAAAGGAAATAAAAAAAAACAACTATTTGAGTCTGTATTTCTTGTATAAAAAAAAATTCAAATAATATTGGACATACTCTAAGACATTAAAATATAAACACAACATGTTCCACTTATTGAAAAATTAATAGCATTATAACCAAGCCTAAAGACTCAATCCCCCTTGAAGCTCATGGAGTTTATAAAATTCATAGATATGAGTAATTGCACCAATGCTAGAAGAGATGAATATATTAATGCAGTTAAAAATACTTATCAGCAGCAACACTATCTCTCCATGTTATAGATACAGGTCATAGTATTTATATTTCTAATAAAACAATACTATTCAGATGTGATACTCTCCAACAATGTCAGATAAAAAAGCCATTGAGTTTTTTAAAAGGACAGATTGTATCAACAAACATAATACATGCAAATTAATTTTTATTTGGATTTTTTAAAAAAAAAACCTCATTAATCTAAATAATTTTTTATAATTATTATTTCTATTTTATATTAACAGAATGTTCATTATTGTTATACATCAGGGTTTACAGTGCCTCTACAATTATTTTATAATATCTGTTACTCAGGATGACCAGTGTGACCTGATTAAGATGTATATATTTCAATAAATTATACATGGATGTACCTGGATAATATTTCACTTATATATAAAGAGCCTGCTAATAGCTCTAAACAAGCTTATTTTTTTAATTTTTTTTATGATAAATGCTTGGCTTGGGTTAGCATTTTGAATCTAATGTCCTAGCACCTCACTGATGAGAGCCATAGCTCGAAACCGGTCTGGGGATGGGGACCATCATAGATAAAGGCTTCAGGTATTTTCACTTGTAGCATTTATCATAAAAAAAAGCTTGCTTAGAGCTACTAGCAGGCTCTTTATATATTACATATTGGTAATACAAGCTATATAGGCCACATGATATGTGACTAATTTTTACTAATATATATATATATAGTAAAATGTTTTTAAATTTTGATTATTAATGATAATGTTTTTTTTCTTCAAGTAAACCCAATTATTGAAAATGTTATAATGCAAAAGTGATAGTAATAATATTATGTGATTTACATGACATTTTAAAACCCATAATGCTTGGGAAGGGCATCTACTGAAGTTTTGTAAAAATGGCATTTTGGGGAAGAAAAATGTAAGGATGGGGTATCATTAGTAGAAATTAACAAAGGGTTGCAATTTGATAATTCTCAGAAAGCTGAATTGATTAAACATGTTAACAATGATGAATTTTACGTTTTTGCATAAATAAATTAATACACGTATTTATAAAATGCTGTTAGTAATTATAATTTTCAATCATTGTAAGTAAACTATATGAAGATGTTTTCAAATTTAATTCAGCTTATCTATTCCATAGCAGCTTTTCTTTAAATTATTCCTGATTTTTTTTATCATATCCATTCATCATGTCACAGGTAAACATTTCATAAGAACATTACAGTTTTTTAGAATTCAGTTTAAGTCTTAAATTATCCCTCTATTGTTATCCCTTTTATCAGAATACTTATCTCAGTTCCATTACAACTTTTAATTTTTTCCAATGGCATTAATGATAATATTTAAACAGCATTAAACTGTTGCACATGCGCTTTGGATTTTAAATATAAAATGAATGAATACTAACACTTCAACCACATGATAAAGTCTTTGGAAAAGATAGAATGGCCATCTATCTTTTCGAACCCAAGTATTAGTATTCATTCATTTATTTTTAAAATCCAAAGTGCATGTGCAACAGTTTAATGCTGTTTAAATATTCTTGTTTATAAAAAACATTGCGCTATATAAAATAATTGACTTATGGCATTAATGATAAATGTCTGTCATCCACATGCTTTAGTTTTAATTTTTCACTATTGACCATAATATACATTTCTAAAGCAACAAATCTCTTTTGTAGTGCTAACAATTCTAATCTTGAGTAATCAGTGTTTATCAGAAGTTTTAGAATATTTAAACCTTTACCCCAAATCAGTAAGGACACTAAAATTGAAAGATGCTCTCTTATCTATAATAAAAATATATCAGATTATTAAAATAATGCAATAGTAAAACTGATTATTTCAAAGAAGAGGGGGGGGGAGTATAGTAACTATACAAGATAGTTAGATCATTGTAAATCATCAACAGAAAACTTTGAAATAAAGTCTACCAATTAGTAATAATAACACAAGTAATCAAGCTCTAATATTTAGTTAAGATACCAGAGAAAAAATGAATATAAATTATAATTTTATATTAGACTTCTAATTACAAAGTTATTTGAATTTAGATATTTTTCTAAGCAATTAAAGTTTTGGAACATCATGCCATTAGTGAAAATATTGAATTAATAAAATATGCAAATCAAAATACAATAGCAGTTTTTAATGAAATATCTCTTAGCTTCTTATTGATATCATTTAAATCCTGACCATTCTCAAAGTCTGCTAATATTTTAAAATAGTTCTTAAGGCTTAACTTAGATTAATGGTAGGGTTTTGAATATTAGAAATATCAACTGCTAATATTGTCTGTCTTAATAACAGTCACATCTATAATTTTGCATTAACACATAACTTTATTTCTAACTGTCGATTATTTACTATTTAAATTTATTAAAAACATTATAATGTGGAAAAATATATTTCCATTTGTTAAAATATAATATAAATCTTTGAACTTTTATTTGTCAGCGTCCTAATCATTTTCTCAAATAAGAAATTCATATTATACTATTTTTTTCCCGCCAATTCCACAAGTTTGTCTTTTATATTAAATTGATGTGAATATAAATAATTAGAACAAATTATGAATTTTAAATGATATGAATTTCTTTTATTTATTTGTAAATCAATTATATTAATAATTTTCTTGTAATAGTTTAATTACTTAAAGTGATATAATATAAAATATTTTTCCCTTTGCTTTAATTTAAAGCTTTACCTCTAAATATTACAAGCTGAAAGTTTTCTAATAGATCCAATTATATATATATATATATATATATATATATAATTGGATCTATTAGAAAATATATATATATATATGTATATTATAACCAATTGGCTACATAGCTGTATTAAAAATAATTAGATAAGTTGGAAGCATGTTCCTCAGGTTTAGTTTAGGGTTATTCAATTAATAAAGAAAATAGTATTTAATTTTCTTGTGCATATTTTTTTTATAATAACAAAGAGTCTGAAATTAGTTAAACATTTTATTTCCCTTCCCACATGATAGTAGAAACATTCTAGCCATTTTTTTAAAAATAATTGTCAAACTTTTTTTAAACATTATAATATGCATATTTTAATATGTATTGTAAATTGTAAATGTTGGTAGAGGATAGAGAAAAGTATAAAATCATACAAATAATTTCTTTTATTCTCTCTCTTCAATAATTTTATTTAATTACCAGTTGCTTTTAATTTTTTAAAAATATACTAAAAAAAAAAATAAAAAAAACTTTTTTTAAAATAAATTATTTAATATTTAATTTTAACCTTTTAAGATACAAGTTTTTATGTTTAAGAGTATTTTTAAAAAGAAAAAAAAACAAATTAAGATTTTAATAATGGTGGTAAATTTTATTTTAATTAGAGTTGTTGTTTTTCCTTTTTTTTATTATCTCTTTTTATTACAAGAAATCAAATCAGTATAATAAACTGATTATCTTGTTTTTCTTTTTTGCAAGAAAATGTCTTTTAATTAAAAAGTAATGCCAAGAATTTTATTATATTAATTTAAGTTTTTGACTTGTTTATTAATTTCTATGATTAAGAAAGAAATAGTTGAACAATTGTATTTATAAAAAATTACCTAATTGGTTGTTATAAATATCATGTAAAAGATAAATTACAATTGGCTTATAGTCATGATTGTTCTAGAAAAAATAATGGGGGTGTGAATAAATTAGAAGACCCAAGTGTCTGGTAAAATGTAGAGATTCCTAACTTAGCTGTTGAAGAGAAAAAAGTCAAGTTTTAATCCTGTTGATAAAGGAAAATAAAGCAGAAGTCCTTACCAAGTTATTGCATAAAATAGCAGAAGTTTAGCATACTATGAGATTAGTCATAAAAATGGTTTATTCAATGAAAACCATGTACTAAATTCAGCTAAAAGCTAGACAATATCTTTCTCTATGTAACCTTCTTTTACTGGAATTAAAATGTTGAGAAGAAATTATCTCCATAAAGTAATCTATAACTTTGTCTTTAACCAAGAGCATAAGTCTCTGTATGTGTTAGTGTCACCAAAAAATTTTAATGAAAGAAATGGATAAAACTTGGTATTTTTAACCTGGAAATACTGTGCATCAGGAAAAGAACAAATTAATCATGTTCATGTGTAGAAACCTTCAAGAAAAAAACTCAACTAAAAAAAAGTGAAAATTATAATTGGAAAGGACTTATAAAAAAGAATGTGTTTAAAAGTATTTTTTGTGTGCACACTATATTTATATTAATAATATAAAATTTTTTTTATATAAAAGTAATATTTGTTTAATAAAAATATATAATTTTAAATATTTTTATTAAGTTAATGCTTTCAAATTATAAAACATATATATTTTTTAAACCTAAAATTTTTTTTTGTGAAACATTTTTCTTTTCTAAAAACTTAACAAAAGATTAATTAAGCTAAATCAAAGATTGTTATCTTTGATTTTTAGAATGTTTTTCCAACTCTTAGTTATTTTAAAGAAATTACTTAATTAATTAGAAGTTAATTTATGAATAGAAATCAACTGATTAATTATAATATTTATGAAAATATATTTTTTGATGAAATGAATGTTTAAAATTTCATAATATAATGCCATTTTTTTGTTTATTGTTAATCAATTATTTATTAAATAATTGTTTTAAAAATATTTTTAGTCTTAATTCCTTTATTCTTTCCAATTCCTGTTTCATAAATTGCAGTGTATATGATTTTATTTCATGTCAGCTTAATGTTCTAAAATTTATTTTAATGATCCCAATAAAACTATTTACTCATAATAGGATAAACCTAGGAATTATTTAATGTGATTTATAATAAGCTGCTTTATTTATTTATTTATTTATTCATATCTTGCTCACAGTAATTGTATAGATATTTTGCTCCCTGGGTTAGATTTGTGCATAACAGTTATATGGTAGGGGTTTATGTTTAGTGTTATGGACATCCAGATGATGATGATCCTGGTTGGCATAAAAAGAATATCCTTTAAAGTCCATGTATTACACTTCATTTTATTTATTATTTCTTTAGAAATTTAGTTCATAGTTGAGCAGTACATTAATGGTACTAAGTGGACAGAATATTGATGATGGTCAGGATGTTTTTAGTATTGTAGCATTATATTTTGATGAAGTAGTGCCTAAATATGTACATCCAGATAATTATGGTTTATATTCCTGCCATAGCTTTGGTAATGGCTAAATAATTAGTCTGATCTATAGTGAACCACTTTTAAATAGACACAAAATTGACTGTTGATTTATTTTTATCATTGATTATTCATGATGATGATGATGAATGATTATTGCTTTTATGTAATACTGGTGGACTTATAATTAGTTCTGTGCTGATCTCTCATGCTCATTCCTTTTATATTTGATTTCATATTTTGTTTATTTGGGGATGATGATGATTTCCCATCTCCACATAATTCAGCCCTAATGTCATGCACTATTACAAATGTCTATCCATTTGTGAGAAATTGCAACCTCAGATTCTTCCTGATTAATACCATACATTCCACAGTTTTATAATATATATTATAAGTAAAACTTATACAAAAAATATATAATAGTCAAATGATAATTTTGAAGTACTATTAAATAATAATTAAACTATCTTCTAATTACTATATATAATAACTTTTTACAAGAAGAAAATGACCATTTCTTAATTTTTTCCATGTGTGAAGAATTAACTAAACATGCTTTGAAATTAACATTTGACTTTTGAAATTTGTTTGGATATACTTTCAATTGTGATGATGGATCAAGCATTTTGTTGTTGACATGAAGATGCAATGTTTTCATGCACTTCCTTGGAGTGCTCTTCCTCAGGCATTGTTCCAAACCACTTTCAGATTTTTTGTTGATCATGGTGCAGTTAACATAGTGCTATGGACATCAAGATGATGATGATCCTGGGTAGTCCATGTACTATATTTCATTTTATTTATTATTTCTTTAGAAATTTAGCTTATAGTTAGCTAGTGGTTTAATGGTACTAAGCAGCCAGAACATTGATGGTGGTCAGGATGTTTTTAGTATCTCAGCATTATTTGACTTATTGATTTATTTTGATGGAATAGCACCTATGTATATGCATCCAAATAATTATTGTTTGTGTTTATACCTAGGTTTGGCAGTTGCTAAATAATTAATCTGGTCTATAGTGGATCACTTTCAAATCCAGTCATAAGATTGACTGTTGATTTATTTTTATTACATTTGTATTATGCTGGTAAATTTATATTTAGTTATTTGCTGATCTCTCATGCTCATTTCTTTTATATTTAATTTTATATTTTGTTTATTTGAAAATGATGATAATTTCCCATCTCATAATTCAGCCTTAATGTGGTGTACTGTTATTCATTTGTGAGACATTGTAATCACAGATTTTCCCTTATATTAACCCCTATTTTTCATATTAGTTACAATATACTCTGCCATTATTAATAATATGAAAATACTGTAACAGAGAATATATATATATATTGTGCCCTTATCTATAGGTCATAATAGGGTAGAATGGTCAATTGCTAAAAAAAAATTTAAAATTTTAAAATACGTTTGTGTAATATATTGATAATTGTATGATTGATTAGATTTTATAGTACAATTTAAGGCTGAAAATACCTGGTATATAAAAGTGTAATGAATTATTTTAAAGAAACAGTTAAATAAAGCTTGATTATATCATTGCTTATGGTTGTAAAAGCTGGCCATATAAAATAACACAGCTATAAATAGTTAAAAGTATATTAAACAATTCAATTGTAATGTTTTAAAACTAATAAAGTAAATAAAAACGATATGTAATATTATAATTATAATTAATATTCAAATTTAATCTAATATATTTTAAAATAAACTTTAGGATGGTGAGAATTATATTTAGTTATACATTTTTAAATTATTTTCCAAATTTTTATAAAATATATCAGTTTTGGTAATTTAGACCGAGACGTAAATTAAAAAATCATCTGATAAAGTTAGTAATCATGTGACTGTATATTATATACCTTCACACACACGCTTGTTAGAATATAATAATAAAGTCTGTGAATTATAAAACTAAATATAATTGCTGTCTATCGTTGAAATGAATGTTGAAATATTAAATAGTTATTTTAAATGTTTAAATGATGTAATATTTAAGTAGTGTTTAAAAGCTGAATACAGTTAATAAAAAAATTAAATATTTTATTTAAATAAAAACAAGATAAATTAAATATTAATATTAAAATAGATATTAAATGTTATTTTAATAATTGTTTTAAAGTTTAAATAATTTTGATAAAACTATAATTGAGTTTAAAAATACTATTTTAAGTAATATTTTAAATCATTACGTCATAAATGTCTTATTTGAAAAATTTAGTCTGTTATAAAACTAAAAATGTGTAAATTTGTTCGCGCTAAAAAAGTCATTAACCAATCAACGGAGGTATTTTAGCAGACAAAATATAAGAACTAGACGGAGCGGGAGAAAGTAATGTGTAAGTGAAGGAGGGAGTAACATATTTTTTAGCTGGATAAGATCGTAAGCTAGAAAAGTAATATAATTTTAAAATTTTATATTTATTTTAAAAGTTTTTTAAAATATAATATTTTGAACTACCTTTACATGGAGGGCTAATTTTTAAAAGTTTTCTTACCAGTGATTTTATTCAAGTTTAGCCAAAACCTTGCAGTAAAAATGGAAATACTACAGAAAACAGTATATAGAAGTTATGATAAAGGAAAAATATTTGTAAAGTGCCTTGATACAGCTTTATTTATGCTCAACCGGAAACTTATTATTGTAACTCAGAGGAATATAATTTGGATGCTATACGGAAAACTTAAAAGAGAAGTTATTTGCTGTCAGGAAAAATTATGACGCACAAATTTATAAGGCTACTCTGAAGTTATTTTATTCTTCTCTATGGAAAAATTAAGATACGTATATCATAAAGAAAAATTATATAAAAGTTATAACAGAGAAAGAATGTTTATCCTTTTTAAAAGAAACATTACAAAATATATAGTACCAGAATCTTAAAAGAAGGAAAAAGTTATAGAATAATAATATGAAAGAGCTATTGTGTTTTTATGAAAAAAAAGAACAGAAAAACTTTCTCTAAGAGGAATTAAAAAATATTATAAAGTGGTCATTGGAGGAATGCTTGATTAGGAAAATGGAAATTTAAATTACTTAATGAAAATGGATCCATGGAGACAGAAAAATTTACTAAATATTTAAATCAAAGTACTGAGAAGATGCATCGTAAAAGTCGCGTGGGGGAAAATATTAGCGGAAAATATTAGAAGAGAATATGTAGACGTTTTCTTTACGGGATTAATTGATATCATAATTAATAATTGTATTAAATATTATAAAAAAAACCAAGGATTGTCATCTATGAATATTTAATAAACAGAGCAATAATTGTTTTGCCTTAAAATTGAACAAGTAGGGAAAGAATATTAAGTGTCTGCAGAAGAAATAATAAACATTTTTTTTTAGCTTTAATATGAACGGTTTTCAAGAAAATTTGATGAAGAAGTACAGTAAATATAGTTTAAATATTTTTTTACTAATTTATTTTAAAATAAAATGTTATGTGAGATTAGGGAAAACATATAAACATAAATTTAGTAATATTAAAATTTAAATATAATAGCTTGATAAAATTATAAAAATATTGTTTAAAAATAAAGTGTATGGATGTGAATCTTATATCTACAAAGATAAAATGGAGGGTGAAGCCTACGGAACACGATCGAGAAGATAAAGGTCGTTTTGGTAATTTTAATAGTTGTTTATAATGCATAATGTATTTTTTTTAGATCATCTATTGACCTAAGAATGAAGTGTGAAAGTTTAAATTATATGTACACATTTT
Organism: Epiperipatus broadwayi; assembly: GCA_028023455.1. Taxonomy (NCBI): domain Eukaryota; kingdom Metazoa; phylum Onychophora; class Udeonychophora; order Euonychophora; family Peripatidae; genus Epiperipatus; species Epiperipatus broadwayi. Next base: position 10,869 of record JAQFVV010000442.1, on the reverse strand, counting down.
ATACAACATTTTTAACATATAATGAGATAGGAGTAATTCAGAATATGCATGCAATAATTTATTTAAAGTATATTAATAATATAATTTAACAGAACAATTGTGTGATTATTTTGAACTTTCATGTAATAAAGTATTCAGATATTTAAGTAGTTTGTATGACTAAATATACAGAGGAAAGTCGTAAGCAAGATGTCTTATAGAACAGTGGAATAGTTTTAAAATAAATGAATTTTATTATTGTTAGTAATGCAGATATGTATTTGTCGATGTACAGTATAGAAAAAATCTTGAGAAATAAGATCGGATAGTGACTTGGAAGTACTATTGGAGAGGAAACCAAGATGATGTTTTTTTTTAAGAAATAGGAAAAATAAAGGATTTGGATCATATTTAGTTTTGTGTGATTTCAGTATAGTTAACTAAGCCCTATGACTGAACACATATAGTTTGGACAGTGTTTTTGCATATCTTTAAACTTTGGATGTTATAATAAAGCTGAAGAAATAGCTTTAACATCATTCCTATAATAGAGGTTGGTAGACAGATAAAGGTCACTCCTCTATAGTGTCTTTTAATTCACTGTGCCATGATTGTCAAGATATATGACGAGTAATATTCTAGTTGTATTTTGATCCTATGCATCTATCTTCGCTATCCTTATTTCGTGAATCTGCATCGGTCAGAAAGATATTTTCAAAGAAATAATGAATAAAATAGAACTGAAGATATGTTATCGTTTATGTAAGAATAGTTTATTTGCTTGAATGTATAGAATTGTGTAATTTTAAAATTGAAAGTCCAAAATATCATAAAGAGAGAAAGAATCATATAATACATTGTAAAATTAATTCAGAAATGAATATAAGATTTTGAAAGAAATCTAAACCAAGTTTTTTTAAAAGTGATAATAAATTTTGAATTTTTTTAAAAATAATATTTAGAAAATAAGTATTGCATATTTATTAAGAAAATAGTTCAATAATGTATAGTAAACATATACTTATGCATGGTATATTAATAGTTATAATTATATCATCCGAAGTAAGGCTTGAATGAGAATATTAGGATTAATAAACATCGGATAATGAACAATAAAAACCTAATACTGAATGTAGAATAATGTTTTGACTTTGTAAGATTCCATACAACCAATATAAAACTAAAATTTGTTATTTTGTGAAATTTTACTACGAATGTAAATTTTGTAAAAAAAAATATAATTTTAATAATATTAGGGATGCAAAGTGTTAGTGATAATCATATAAGAAATGCATTTTGTAATAAGCTAACCATAATAATAAATCAAGTAATAATACTGTATTTTCTTAAGTGTTAAAAAAAAATAAGATTTAACTAGGAAAAGTAAATAATATTTTGATTTCATTTTATAAACTAATAAACTAAGTTGAGATATGAAAGTAAGGGATATCCCATGTATATAGTGTAAAAATATTGTTAATTTATTTATGTTGTTAATAAACTTTGTTTTAAATTTGTTCTAAAGTTTTTGTGTCCGAGTTGTTATTTCTCCACATGGATGCATGAAATCACGATACATTTTATAATTGAAACAGACATATAGATTTTGCACAAAAGGTAAACATAAAAGTGTTATAATAATTTTGAAAATTTATTGGTATGTTAAAATTAAAAGATCATAATTTTATATTATTTATTGGTCATAAGTCGGTTGCCACAATATTACATTAAATTATATGCTAATGTTGCCACATGTATTCTGTTGTCAGATTATTAAAATACTACCACGTACGTATTTATTTATTTTATTTTAGGAAGAAAGTAGATTATATTATATTATTATTGTTATTATTATTTTTATTATTATTAGTTGTTGTGTAGTAGATTATGACATAAAATTCCCTTTTCATATTTTACTACCGTAATTTTAAATCAGTTAGAATACAATTTATGAACCTGAGATTTTATTTTATTTTACTTCATTTTATTTAATTGAGCTAGATTCTTGTTATAAAGAAGATTAAGATATGATTATTATTTTAATCATAGTGAATAGAGCTCAGAAAGTCGTAAGAATACTATGAGTTAGTTATTTGGTATAGTAAAAAGGGGGAATAGTGTTCTTATGCCATTGAGGTAGTATTGTGTGGATAATGGCTCAATGTAGTCTATCTCGTTCCCCGTATTGTCACTCCATGTCTCATGAAAATAGTAAATATTTGTTAATTCATTTTAAAATTGAACCGTATTTGTATTTTAAAATTAGAGCTAGTAATCATTTTAATTAATGCTGAATATTTCATTTATTTATTTGTTAACTGAGCTAGAACCGGTAATATTCGTAATAAGTAAACAATATATTTATGGGGTGAGAAAAGTCACACGGGGGGAAGTTAGAATATATATATATATATATATATATAAACATTACAAGCATAAAGCTAAACTAGTCAATATAAAATCAAAACTACCCCAATTCCAAAATTAAACCAGACCAGCATAAAAATAATATAAAAACACAACCTAAGGTTTCACTGCTACAAGCAGACTTCTCAAGTGTAAAGAACTACAAAAACTACACAATATATATAATATTAACTTACTTAAGAGTTCTTTTAATATTAAGGGTGGATGGGAAGTGAATGGATTTGTGGGTAGTTTTTAATATTATATATATTGTGTAGTTTTTGTAGTTCTTTACACTTGAGAAGTCTGCTTGTAGCAGTGAAACCTTAGGTTGTGTTTTTATATTATTTTTATGCTGGTCTGGTTTAATTTTGGAATTGGGGTAGTTTTGATATATATATATATATTGTAACAAGCACAGACGTCCGTTACATTGTTTTTTTTTTTTTCATTTATTAAACATGAAAGTAAATTAAAAAGTTCGCATTTAAAAATTTTCTTTAAGAATTAAAAATTGAAATTAAATATCATCTTAAACTCGTATATATTAAATCGCACAGATAATGAAAAATTATTAAAATAAAACTTTATTAAAGAAAAAGTATTTTAAAACTAAATTTTAAAAAGATTTGGAGATAAAATTATATCTTTAAATTTATCTTTAAATATATCTTTGATTTGGAAAACAGGTTAATTAATCAGAAATGGAAATGATAAATTTAATTAATCAAATGTAAACCAGCCTTGGGCATTTAAATGTAAAAACATCGGTCAGATAGGAAAACAATAGAAACTTTTAGCAAATGAAATAAATCCATTGGGAAATCGGACCTCAATGAAAAGGATCATCACATCGATGACGTAATGTTAAGTCAATCTTTCAAAGTAATATAAAAGGACAAGTTTGGAAATTATTAGTTAGTGATTATGATTATTACAATGTGACAGATAGGTGTTAGTGCGGAGGTGCGGGAGAAGGGATTGAAGAGACGCACGATTCAATCCCTTCAGTTTTGCTAAGAAAGAAAGAGAAATGAACTATCGTTTTTCTACATTGAGGACCAGTTAAAGCAAAAACCTCCGGATGGATAAATAAATCGGCCAACAGAATACCAATCTTAGGATGGTGTAAGAATTCACTATCATGGCAAGCAATGGATAAAGATGAACTGTTTTAAACCGTAAGAACTTTATAAATAATGAACATTAAATTAAAATTTTCCATATTTAAATGATTGCAATATTATCCTATCTGACCAACTTAATTTATTATTAATGTTATTTGATGTATTTTTTATTTATTTATTTAAAATCATTTCCATTTATTTAATTTTGTTCTTTAAGTTTTATTATGATTTCTGTTTTCCGATAAGTTAAATTATATAAATGTTAAACTTAAGTCGGGCGTGAATGGCTGTATAGATTTGTAATGTTATATTAGGGGAGGGTAATCTTAGGTTATTTGTTTCGTTGTTAGATTGGGTCAATGGATTGGATATATTGATGTAGTTAGTAGATGTAGTCAGAGATTCGCTACTGGCAGAATCGTTTATATATATGCCGCACTCACCCGTTTGCCTATGAAAGGAATTATAAGACGGAGAACGCAGTTCCTTTCTATGGAGTTTTTTTTTATTGTTCTTCTCATTAGATAGATGTAATATTCCTATCTGATGAGAGTCAATGTCTTCTCTTAATCTTTTTGGTGCTGCCGTATTCCGTATTACATTGAATACATCGATGTATCAGATGAATTGATGCCAGTTTGACTGCAAATTTTAGCCTAAGGTTAAATAGGGATAGAATATTTTATTTTCAAATGCAAATCTATGTAGTCTATTCATACTCGACCCTAAATAAAAATGCATTAAATTTAAGTTGTTTATAGATGCTTGCATGGATTGGTTATCGGTTAAGTATGTTTTGGGTTTTCATATTTGATCAAAATATATAGACATTCGATAAATAATCATACCTTACGGTGAGTATCTAAAATGTATTTATTCGGATGTCTTTTAAGTCATTGGTGACAATGCAAGTATCTTATGGTGAATACTATTGGGTTACTTATAAATTTCCCTCTGCAATTGTCAGTATCAATGATTTTATATTTTGATCGTTTATGTTTACTTTGAAATGTTTTTAACCGTGTAATCTATGTAACCGATCTATATGCAACATATTAAAACAAGCTTTTATAATCCCATCTGTGCGAACTTAATTAAAATGTAAACTTATAATATAATAGAAATTAAAATGTAAATTAAAAATCTAAAGTAAAGTTAAAAAAATAATGTTAAATGTTAAAGTGTAAACTGATACTAAAACAATTTTCAATCTTATATATATATATATATATATGCATAATAAATAAATGTTTGTATGTTTATTACTGGCAGTGGCTTATTTTATTCTTTTATATATATATACTCTTATATTATATTATTAAATCTCTGCTATTCCACTGAGCTAATGACATGGGCTAATGACCAGATGCAAAAAAAAAAAAATTTTTTTTTGACTTATGTATCTGCCTACTCTATAAATTTTTCTAGGTTCAAATACCTAGATGACACCCGTAGTGCAGTTTACATAAGTCTACATTCACCGGATCATTATAATAACCATTGTCAATTGTTATTACTCTCTCTTTCTCTCTCTCTCTCTTATATATATATATATATATGAAAAACAAAAACAAGTTTTAATCACGTTAAAACCTGCTGACGCTTGTATTTATGATCAGCAGATGGCGTTTTTACCAAAAACACGATCAAGCGTTTGTTTACATAAACGATCAAAGAGTCAGATTTAACTATCTCTTTCGTTTTAGCCCACTTTCAGATCAGCTGATTTCAAGCTATTTTGCTATCATCAGTGAAAGACAGAGCCAAGAAACTAGATCTAAAAACTGACTCCAATTGTTTATGCACAGAGTTTCTATCTGTTTGCAAGCATGAAATTTTTCAGACCGATAAAGTCTTCAAATTCAGCCAAACAAGCTAGATAGCTATATGGGTCTGATCTCAGTTCAGCTTCTCCACATAGTCAAAGCCTCTGCAATCTATATCATTGCGGAAACCTTTAAAGGTAGATTTATGAAAAACAAAAACAAGTTTTAATCACGTTAAAACCTGCTGACGCTTGTATTTATGATCAACAGATGGCGTTTTTACCAAAAACACGATCAAGCGTTTGTTATATATATATAACAACATTAATAATAACCACCACTAAATAATTATACCTTATAATAAAGTTTATCACAGTAATGAAACAGTAAGATTTGCTTTGCCAATCTTTGTTTCACCTTTTTTATTCCTTAGCTACCCTCATACCTAGTTTAAACCTCAATGTATTGTAGTGCCTGTATCAAGCTTATTTACCAAAATCCTGCCTAATTTAGATCATGAATGTAAATATACTCGTGTTATATATATATACATAATTCCATAATCCCCAGCATAAACAATTTATAAATTGTGAATATGTCCACATATACATATTCATTTTAAAAAGTAGGTAATATAAGTCATATTTACACACATACTGCGATAATATATTTAAAACTTAAGAGAAATAATATTTTTGTTATTTAAAGTTGTCCTGTTTAAATCTATTTATTTATAATTATTACGTTCATAATACTTGTTTTTATTTAATTTAAAATAATATTAAACTTTTAAATAGATTTAAACATTAAGAATTTAAAAAGTTGTAAATAATTTTATTTTAGTTTTTAAAAATCAGGCTACAAATTTTAAGTATAAAGTAAATGAGGATTGGGAAGAAAACAATAGGTCTAATTCATTCTATTATTAAAATGCATTAATGTCATAAATATTTGGCCATCTAGATAAACAACAGATGTTCACTTTGGTATTTTTTTAATTTATATTAGTTTTAAAACAAAATTGAAGTTTTAATCTGAATATCTTAAAAGCAAGTAAAATTAATTATAACACCATGTATTTTTTTTAAATATTTGGATACGATAAATAACAGCATTTGGTTTATAAAAAAATCTATTTTGGTAATGGATTGTTATGCCACAGCATAGTTCTATTGTGAGCTGCCTTGATATATAGAGAGCTTAATTTATTAATTAGTAATTCTTGATTAGTTGAGATTTGATGAGTTGACATTTTTATTAGTTGAATTATTTTGAGATATTATTTTAGATCATTCTTTAATTGAATTAGTAGCTGAATATATTATTTTTGAGAGATTAAATTGATTAGTTATATATTCTGAGAGGAGAAGCTTTGTATACCAAGAATCCGCTTTAATTTTTAATAAATTTGTAAAATACCAGCCTTTATGAATGGTTGTGAAAATGCCTGAGAAGAGGCTGACAAGGAAGGCTGAATTCCTTCTTGGGAATGGCCATCCTGCAGCCCATATACCACCATCTGATGACCCTTCCAGAGAGACCTACTGTAAACTGCCACTACTGCTGAAAATTCAACCAATGTTAATCCTGAAACAAAGAAGTAGCTGTGAACATCAGAATAAATGCTACTGCTGTAAAGTTCCATTGAAACATCAAAGAAGCAACTGAAGAATACAATGTGCACACTGACTGTCCAACATATATGAGATAACCAAATTGACTGAAGAGCTTTTTTGTAATATATATTCCCTCTAAGCTATAGTTATTTCAAATTATTTTCTGTAATAAATCAATGTTTAACTGTCTACTGCTATGTAATAACTTTGTAACTTAACTAGTCTATTTTCCCTCTATACTTGGGTTAATATTTATGAATTTTTTTAATGTTTTATTTCTTCCATTATGATGGTGTGCGTAGGTAGTCATAAATCGATCAAATTACTTCTTTTCCCTTTTAAATTAGTATGCTGCCATATTAACATGGATTAATTATAGAACTGGCTCTAATATTTTAAATATCTTGTCAGATCACTTGTTCAAAGATGATCTTGTTTAATATTTTACACTTATTAACTATTGATGCCCTTTTATATATAAAAATCTTTGTTTATTTTATAACGTCAGGGTATGTGCAATGTTGATAAGAAAATATTATAGAAATGAATTGATTATGCATTAAGCCTATATCGTATCTTATGAAATCCTGTCATCATTCGCACCTCATACTTAAATATTATAATTTGTTTTCGTGTAAGTATACATACCTGTAAGAAGTATTAAATTTGAGGTCAAGAATATGCATACCTTTATAAAACAAATATTGTTCAGAATTGATTAAGTGCCTTTGCTCAACTAGAGTAAAACCTGTTATATAATATTTTATATACTTTATATGTGATGTGTGTTGCTGGTATAGAGGTATTGGGTGTTGAGACCTTGCTTTGGTTTTTAAGGGTACAAATGTCTGAGACCATTCTTTTTTCTCTCTGTAGTTTTCAGATAGAGTGCGTATTAGAAAACCAACCTGGGAATATTATGAAGTAATCACACAGTCATGAAGTGCTTGGATAAGTCCAGAATTGGGCTGTTATTATGTGATGAAACATTACATGAATTTATGATGAGATGGCATCCCAAATACTTTATTTTACTATTTTATTTTATTTTACAAAGCTGAGGATTGAACATATCACAATCCATCTTTTACATTAAATCTAGCTGGCACCACAGATCTCTCTTAAGTATTAATTTTAGAATATTCTTTGAATTGTCCATGTCTTAATCACTTTTTTGCCTCATAGCTCAGTGAGAATTTGTCCTCACTCTTTTGGAATGCAATATATGTTCTTTTATTAAAATATTAAATATGTTAAATCTTTTAAACAAATAGTTTATTATATTCACTACCAGCATCTCACATATCATTGCAATAAATATTGTTTTAAACCAACAATACTTTGTGTAGGTACTTAACCACAATCTTTGATAATTAACACAAGAAATTAAGAAATGGTAATGTACACTGAAACAGTAAGATTTGTATTCGAATCTTAAGTTTCACCTTTTTCTGTCGTCTCTCACTGACCGGTCTATCCCGCCCAAATTTAAACTTTTTGGTATCGAATTGTGTGTGTAGCAATATTAAAAATGTATAAATATATGTAGAATTTAGCATAAACACGCACACATTTCGATCTCAAATTAAAGGCAATAAATGGGGATAAAATAATATAATTTAGATTTCTTTTAGTTATATAATTTTGTATAATTTTAATCATTTATTTTGGATTATAAAGTTCGTATTTATTGGTTTGTTTAAATTTCGTTTAATAATAATGCTAAAAAAATCTGATGTAATATTTAATTAAAATTTAAAATAATCTTATGTTCCCTTTTTGTCTTTGAAATTTAAAAGTATTGGTCAATGATAGATAATAGATTAATTAAAGAAAAATTCCCCAAAATATAATTAGTAAATGTAAAATGTAAACAATAGAATGGCAGCTTTCTTTAATTAAAAACCAACAAAATGCATTGATTATCCTCAGGGGAATGGCAGCTTTCTTTAATTAAAAACCAACAAAATGCATTGATTATCATCAGGGCAGATTAAGTAGAACCTAAAAATACCTTAACAAAAATGTGAAAGATGAAGATAAAAAAAAGAGGCCATCTTAGACTTGCTGGAGACATTCACTTCAACTTTAGCTTTGCTCTCGATCACTGAGAGTCTTCAAAATATAAAATAATTTGTTCCTGCCAAGGTAGACCGAGTAAAGCACCTAGATTATTCTCCATTGGGAGATGGCCTATCGGATGCCGAACTTTCCATTGCCCATCATAAATTCACCATGAAGATCTGCTGCCTGAAATAAATGAAAAAGCTGCTGCTGCTGTGAAATTAAATGAAATATCTAAATACAAGAAAGAATTGCCACTCGTGAACTTTTTGCTGCTAAACTAATGGAATCAGAAAACTTCTTATAAAACAGATACCTGTCTGTGTTCAAATTCTAGAGTACTCTAATAATATGCTATAACTCTTCTTCATACTACTTATCTAAATTATAAAATGTAAAAACTACCATATGTATAACTTAATGTGTAAATTTCTCTACTAATCTAGCTTACCTCATTCTATCTTGGGTGCGTATTTTTAAAATCTACATTTTATCTATATTTATTATTTAATTATTGCATGCTCACAATTGTCTCTATTTTCAAAGTTTAAATCTATGATCGTTTGAAACAGTGAATGCGTGTCACATTTTCATTAATATGTACTTCGTCGGGCCGAAGCAGAGACCAGCCCAACATTCTTATTTCCTTAATAACTTCACTTTCATATAAATCGACACGCATTCAGTGCATCATTTATTGTAATGCAGGGTCTACTACTTCGCAAATGGCTGGCATATTAGTTGTAATAACTCCCAGTTTATATATGTTTTGTATTTATTAAATCTAATAATTTCCGATTTTTCTTCACTATTGATAATAATGTAATATTAAATACGCTTAACGTATATAGTGAAATTAAATTCAACGATTATATTAATATTTCTTAAGGCTAAGCTCTTTCAGAGCTTTCACTCATATTCATAGCCTCTTAACGTAGTAATTTATGCAAATCTATGCAAGCTTATTTATATTATCCATCTCTTTGAAATGGAAAAGCATGTGTCTCTCCTGTTTATTGCTTTTAAATCTCTTGATATATACCATGCTTCTTTCACCTTCCTTTTGATGTCATTTCTTTCAGTTGTAATTATCCTAGCATTTGCAGGTTCGAATTCATGATTAGCCTCTATCTGGTGGTCCACAAATACTGAGCTGCCTTCGTTTGTTCTTAATACTCTTTTATATAAGTATTTATGCTGAGCCACTCTGTTGTTTATAGTGGCCCGAGTCTCACCATAGTATACTGCACCGCAGTCCGCTTGAGGGCATGCCAACCTGTACACAACATGTGGTGTTGATTGTAGGTCAATTTTGTCCTTAGAATTGTTCAAAATCCTGTTGGTGTTTGGAGGGGTTCAAAAACCTACTGTAAATTCATTTTGCAATTTTTTGATCAGTTTTCTAGCAATGTTAGGAATATATGGCAGACATATGCATTGTTTTTTGTCCTTATTAGGTTTGGTTATGTTTTCATAAAATGTTTTAATTCTTCTGTTGATGGTTATTAAATCATAACCAACCTTCATCAGATCATTAACATATTGGTTAATATTAATTCTTCTTTCAAACGAAGGCAGCTCAGTATTTGTGGACCACCAGATAGAGGCTAATCATGAATTCGAACCTGCAAATGCTAGGATAATTACAACTGAAAGAAATGACATCAAAAGGAAGGTGAAAGAAGCATGGTATATATCAAGAGATTTAAAAGCAATAAACAGGAGAGACACATGCTTTTCCATTTCAAAGAGATGGACAATATAAATAAGCTTGCATAAATTTGCATAAATTACTACGTTAAAAGGCTATGAATATGAGTGAAAGCACTGAAAGCGCTTAGCCTTAAGAAATATTAATATAATCGTTGAATTTAATTTCACTATATACGTTAAGCGTATTTAATATTAAAT
>JAQFVV010000441.1:351664-580658 GCA_028023455.1 Epiperipatus broadwayi | reverse complement strand
TTATTGTAACTTATATACATTTGGTTTATGCCATGCAAGGCTAAAGGTAGAAGTCTGCTGTTTCAATTGGGATTCTTTTGCATACAAATCAAAGGATTGTCATCTAAGTTAGTGAGTGTCTCATTTTTATGGGGCCAACTTTTTATATAAGCCCCATGTGTTGTTAAATAAGAATTTTGAGGCCAGTATTAAGTCTTTTGCCTGCAAGGTTTTTAGCTGGATGTTAAATACTTCAAATGGGTCTGGTCTGGGTATTGTGAATTTGGAATCGCACCTGGCCATCCATAGATCATATGAGATAAATATAGCCATGCGTATGACTGGGAAGTCACCAGAGTGCAAGCAGCTTTTAAGGTCTAGGATGTTTAGGAGAGGAATGCTGCATTCCTCATTGATGGCTCTCCTGATGTCCTGATATCCAGGGCAGAGGGAAATGATGTGTTCAAATGTTTCTTCACCTCTTTGGCAGAGATGGCATATTGGGTCTATCTTTGACATGAATCTTCTGAAATGTAGGAACCAGCTTGTTGGAATTGCACCAAGATTTATTTTTATAATGTGATCCAACAGTTTTGGTTCCATTGCTAGGTGTTGAAAGGTTTTCATTATTTTGTGATTAGTTCGGCCCAATTGCATTTGGATTGTTATTGGCTCCGGATTTAGTAGTGCGTGTGCTTCCCAGATGTTTATCTTGTTCTGGAGGGTCAAGCTGGAATTGCCATTGATTCTGAGAATTTTGCTTATGATGGAGTTTATCCAGGCAGTGTGTGGGGGTGGCGGTCTATCTGTGGGTATTACAGGGTTGATTATGACTGTTGTGGAGTATTTTTTAATCAGGCTATGCACCAGGGAGTGTTGTTTCTGGTGCATAATTGTGTTCAGCGAATGGAGGGACAGCCCATTGAGTTTCCTGTGCTGATAAAGGCGAGCTGAGCTGATTACAGGTGTTCTTCCTCTCCAGATGACTTGTATTTGGGTATTGAAAGTCTTGGTAAAGGAGATTATGGGTAGGTAGTAATTGATCTTGCCCATTATTTTTGAATTAATAAGGGCTATCTTTCCTTGAAATGAAAGGTATGTTTTGGCTATTGATTTGGCAAATTTGGTAGCTTCTTCCAGTAGGGATTTGTGAAGTGTAGAGGACATGGCATTGAATGATAGATGAATCGGGAATCCCAGGTAAGGTTGGGGTTGTGCGAGGAAGGCTGACTTGATGCATTTGCCTGTATTAATGCACCAAGCTGAGGATTTTTGTAGGTTTATTGAGAGTTTAAATTTGTAAGTGTATTTGGTAATTATGTTGTATAAAGCAGGAAGGCACTTACACGATGGTAGAATGACAAGAATATCATCCATGTAGGCAAAAGTGTTGATGCTCTTACCAAGATGGGGGACGAATACTCCTGGAAGCTTTTCAAGCTCTAGCAGCAATTGGAGTAATGTACTTAATAAATAATAAGCCACTCAGTGGAGACCCTTGAGGGATGGATCTTGCAGGGGTGAATCCTTCTGAGTACGATCCATTAGCTGAAATATGGATGAATCGGTTGTTGAGCAGGTTGTCTAGAATTTGTATGACTTGAGTAGGGATTTCAGCATCTGCTAGGATGTTAAGGAGGATGCCTACATCCACAGAATCGAATGCTTCCACAATGTCTAATTGGACGGCAATCGGTTTTGTGTGTCTGTTTGCACGAATATGGTCGAACAGGATTTTAATTTTGCCCATTGCCTGTAGAGGGGATGAACCTTTCCTGGCATATTGAGAAGATAAAATATCTTGTAAGATGATGTTTTGATATTTCTCTTTGATGACCCCTTCAATTATTTTAAAGAGGATGGGAGTCATTGAAATAGGTCTAATGCTATTGATTAGTGTAGGATCCCGGTTTTTCTTGATGAATGGCACCATGGCAATGGGGTAGAACTGAGGTAACACATGCTGCCCTCTAGCAGCACACCAAGAGTTATGTGGCATGTGAAATAGCTTAAATGATTAAATACAAATTTGGGAATACCGTGCATGCCAGGATGGACATTTTTGGGTAGACTGAGGAGATGGTTTTTAATATCCTCGAATGTGATTCCTTTTTTCACGTCAGTGGTGGAGCAATCCCAGTCAACATGCGAAGGTGTCATCTGCCCTTGAAGGCGATCTTTGAAATATTTGCCAATGTGCCAAAGCATTTGAACTCCCATGATTTGTCTGTCTTTGATGAGTAGTGAGGATGGTATTTTCTGTTTAGATTTCTCCCCCAGGGCCCATCGTAGATAACCACAGGTCCAGCAGTGGTGAGCAGGCAGTAAAAGTTTTGCGTTTATGGTGGCAATTATTTCTGCAATCTGTGCTTGTTTAGCTTTGTATCTACCTTTCAGTTCAATTAGGTTATTTATGTTGGTGCCTTGAGGAATAAAAGTTTTGATTTGAGTGTGCAACATGTCGAGGTCTCTCATCAGTGAGGCAGGGCCTTTCTGTTTGCTTGTGTGTTGATTTATTAAAGATTGCAAAATCTCGATAAAGCAAGCTCAGTAATCCATCGGATGTAGTTCCAGTATCTTAATTTTTTGGAAGAGAATGTATGCTTCAGAATAGAAGGCTTCTGTTGCATTGGCTTGTGTGTATAGCCTGAGACTTTAGTGAGTGGAGGTGAGGATGTTTTGTGAGTGGAGGTGAGGATGTTTTCTTCCAGCTCCATCAAGGTGATAATGGCATAGTGGTCTGAAAAGGCCACTGGGCTGAGATGAGCCCTGAGTTTGTGGTGGAGTTGTGGAGAGTAGAATAGTAGGTCAATTAACATCTGGGTGGATTTTGTGTAGAATGAGAAAGCTTGAGAGAGGAAGAAGCCTCTCCCATTAAGTAGTGTCTTGTTTAGTAGACATAGATATTTATTGGTATAATGTTCATAGGAGGTGTTGAAGTATCCTAAGAATATCACTGGAGCATTGTTATTAGATGTAATGAGATTAACTGTTTGCGTGATACGATATAAGATGGTAGAGTTATTGGGGCTGTACACGAAGATTGCATTGAAAATGCAGTTATTGTAATTTAGATTGATTGCAATGAGGTTATGGTCATTATAGATAATTCTGAATGAAGTGGGGGCTCTGGTATTGCTTATGATTACACCAACACCACCAGCCACAAAGAGGCCAGTGGATAGATGGGTGAACCCTATCTTGTTTAGTTCATGTTTGATATAATTGTGAGAATTATGATGGTATTTTGTCTCACCAATGAACATGATGTGACGTGAGGTTGCTATGAAAAAATGCCGAATGGCATTGATCCGCCCAAGGGAGTTAAGGCCTCGGACTTTGACAGCCACAATCTTACAGCAGTTATTAGACATTAACATTGTAATTGCCAAGGCTTACCACAGCAGGTGAGGGAGGTAAGAGGTCATTACCTTCTGAGGTATAAGGAGGTAGGGGTTCTTTAATGTATAGAAGGCTTGGTGGGTCAGCGAGGCCAGAGGTATTTGTGTGAAAGGGCTGTGTGTTAGATGAATGAGGTGTGTTTAGAAACTTTCTCTTTTTTTCCAATGCGGTCTTGGCCACTGTTGGGGATGTGGTTTTATTTAGATGTGGGTAATTTTCTTCGGAGTTGGTTTGGGGAGGATCTATGGATTTTCTTTTGTTCCCAGGGGAACCAGATGTAACACATTCCATTTCATCCTGATTGTTCAGAGAAAGTTCCTGAACATGGGTTATAGAATTGCAAGAGCTGGATTTTGATATGGTGGTAGTAGGGTTGTGGTCTGGAGAGGAGGGTTTGTTTTTCTTTTTGGACTCTTGTGTATTTTCTTGATTTTTGGTTTTTATGCTGGAGGAACTGAGAATTATGTTATAATTTGTATTGGTGGACTGTTGGGTTTGAAGTTCTGATGAAAGATGTACATTGTCTGTTATAGTGGAAGTGATAGGGTTAGTCAGATGTCTTTGCAGTGGATAGGTCAAGAATTTCTGATCCCTGGGGGCTTCATTCTTTGTGAGTCTTGGTGTAGGGTGATATGTAAGGTTGTTGCCTTTATGAGTTGTACTTTGGGTGGTTATATGGCTTTTATGAATTTTCCGGTTGGTGTCCTTATTTGGTAATTCAGTAGGACTGTTGGGTCTGCTTGTGATCTTTTCATGTTGTTTTGAAGGTTGAGTATGTGTCTGTTGTGGAGTTTCTGCTGCTGTGGGTTTGCATTTGTGATTACGGCTATTACTGATTCCGCATGAGTTGCAGAGGGGATTGGTACAGTCTTTGATAAGGTGGGTTCTCTGACCGCAATAGAAGCACTGTGGTCTGATTCCCACAAAATACAAAACCATAGAACAGCCTTTTGTATTGGCAATGGTTGGGATGTCTGTTGGTATGATTCCCTTGCTCAGTTGGAGCTTAAAGGTGGCCATGTTAGAGAGGATTGATTTAAAAGCTTTGTCAATGGGCAGATATGTAAATCTGACTACTTTGCCGTAAGGTTGTAGCAGTTCTTGTAGCAGCGATTCTTCTAGGCCCATGATGCAGTTTTTGATGAATCCTGTTAGTATGGAGGATCTGGAGATGTCAATTGGAATAAGGATTTTTTGTCTAGAATTTTGGTGTTATTTTTTAAGGTGTTCCTGCTGGCCCAAGTTTTAAATTCTACTGCTATATATCTATCATTAGGGTGTAGCAGGATTCTGTGTATTTCTTCAGTGAGCCCTTCTTGTCTTATATGGTCCAATAGGGCATGGATAGGGAATTTGTATAGTCCACAGGTTGAGTCTGTGATGGCCAGTATCACACTCTTGTCATTGCAATAGTTTGCGAGTGATTTGAGGAGTGGCATCGGAATAGTATTGTTAAAGTTTTGGATAACTTCTTGAAGCTGCAGTTCAGATAGTTGTTGGACCGGAGTTCCAGAATTGCTAGGTTTTGGATATCCTGAATCCGTTTGGTTATTTTCCTGTTGATCCATTGTTTCGAAGATTTCTATATCTTCAGCTTCAGAATAGAGTGTATCATTTTGTTGTGCAATGGGGAGACTTGTTGGTTTTGACATATTTGGTTGAGATGGTTTATCTGGGTGTTTTTCTAGTCCAGTTGAGACTCTAACCACACTAGCATAGGACCTGCTGTTATTAGTCCACACTGTGTGTTCTGACTGCAAGTTAGTGAAGTTGGCCTGATGTTGTGCACTTGGATTAGAGTATATTTGTATGTTTGGTGAGGTCATTTTTGCTGAGATTGTATTATTATATATTGATGATCTGTGAAAAATCATGCTTTGTATATATTCATCTGTTATGGGCCCTTGCTTTGAAGGCAGTGCTGAGACTGGATGGGCAGTTGAAGGGTCTGAGCCAGACGGATTGTTTGAAGAAGGTATGTTATCGTGTTGCTTGTAGTTAGGAGGGCTTGTCTGCTTGCAGGTTGTAGGTATTGCTGTTTTTTTCAGAATCTGTCTGTTTAGGTGTAGCTGTAGTTTTTGGATATAGTTGGTATAATGTGCTCTTGGTTTGTTTGGTTTGATGGCTTATAGATTTAGCAGAGTATGTGTTTATCTGCTCTTCTGGTTTCTGTGGAGGAAGGGCTTATCTTTGGTTATGTGTATTTCCCAGCCCAGTGCTATTAGGAGTTGTAATGTTTATTTTTGAGTTCTTGCATGACTGCAAATTAGTCTCAATATTTGCTGTAAGTGTTGTAATTGAGCTGTGGCTGTTATTACTGATGGTATTGTGTGTGGACTCCATCTTATAATGCGTAGGATCTATCGTGTAATTTGCAACAGGCTGAGAGTCAGGTTTGTTAGTAGGAGTAAGCAACGAGATTGATTTCTGTAGGGAATGATTAGTTTGACTTGAATGTATATTTGCTGATCTATTACTATTTTCTGGTTTGTCTATTTTGTTTGCATTAGCTGTGAATTCGTCGACAGGCAGTGGCAGAGCATTTGTAAGAGTTTTTCTTTCGGTAGTACTATTTTTTTCCGCTGCTGTGTTAGCGTCATTAGTATATGAGCCGGTTAAGACATCGTTTTGCATGCTGATTGAACTATCTGAAATTTCTCTGTCAAGGCCGCTGCCATAGATATCTGGATATTCCGTCACTTTTGTAGATGGATGAGAGAATAATTCTTTGTATTCGGATCATTGTGTTTTATTAAAAATATTGTTTTTGCCTTGTACATTATCATCTTTTTTTTTTAAATTTAGCATTGCCATTATTAAGCCGTGATTGTTTGCACTCATAAGTAATTATTTCTTTTTTTTTATTAGTAGGGTTGGGTATTTCATATTCTAGATTAGTGTGGTTTTTAGTACAAGGTATAGTAATATTGATATTATTCGTGTTATTGGTTTTACTATTAGGTTTTCCGGGTTCTGTCATGTTGTAGCAATTATTGTAAGTGTTAGCATTGTTTGACACCATTACTGTTTTTACCATTAATACGGTTAGCATAGGGACAAAACTTGCGGGTACCATTGCCTTGTTATTAATGATAAAAGCTTGATTCTTTTTTTGTGTTTTGATCTTGTGTCGACTATGGAACTTATTTATAATGTTAGATTTTTTTGGTTTCTTGGTTTTATATGATATTTTTAAAGATTTACGGTTGTCCTATATCGCGCTGCTTGAAAAAATCTCCATAGCACATATAGATTTTTTTTCCTTTACTTGTTTTAACCAACTTGTTGTTAGTACTGTTAATAGCGTAGGATTGCGAATTTTTCCCTTTTTTTGATTTAGAATTAATATCTATTTTATCTTGTTTAGTTGCATTAAGCTTTGTTGTGTCTATTTCTATGTTAATAGTGCAATTCTGACTTATAGGTGAACTAGCATCATTCAACGCCATTACTGTTTTATTATTATAACAATTTTGAAAACTATCAAGTAGTATGAATTGTGAATTATCACAGTGGCTAAACTCTATACTGGAATTTTCCGCAACTGAATCACTAGGTTTAGATCTTGCTTTGTTAGACTTAAGTATCTTCCTGAGATTAATACTAGCTCTGGTGTGTTTGGCTATTGGGAATTTGTTATAATCTATATTGTGTGATACATTGAGAGGATCAGAATTAAGCTCAACGTTATTAGATGAAATGTAGTCTGAGTTTGTATCAGGCCTTTGGCTTATGTTGACTTCATTGAAGCTTGTCAACTGTTGCATTTCAACATTATTAGTAGAGAACACGTTATCTGATATATCAAGAAAGGGATTTATCTCTAGGTCTAATGACTGTAAGTTTTGGTTATGATTATCCAAGTGGGTGGTAGATGTTGGTTCCGTCGGGGTTCCAGGTATGAACATGTCTGGTGTGTTCTGTGGCAGGCCCTTAATAACGTTCTCGAGGATTTTATTTCCCATGAAGTGCTTTTTTGATTTTGTTTTACTGATTCTTGTATTATACCGTATAGTAGATTTGATTTCTAAATTACTATTATTATTTATAAGAAGGTAATTAGGTTGATCATGTAATTTATTAAGAGTCCTAGTAGGTCTACATTTTTTTTGCTTTCCATAGCGTTTTCTGACCTATAATGGAAGCTATCTGCTGCTTCGGCCCAGGGCTTAAATTTTACCCTAAATTTAGGGACATGGGAGAGATCCCCCACATCCATTATACTAATTAAGTAAAAAGATCTTACCTTAATGTAGTAAGGCTTCCGCTGTCTAAATCACTGATTTTTTAAAGACACTTTTTAAAAATTATTTGAGGAGCTGAGGTAAATGGCATCCAGCTTCTAGAAAAGTAGGTGGCACAATCTGATAAAATTAGGTAATATGACATATGACTTGATTTCTTTGTACTATATATATATATATAAATTGTGAATTGCAGTGTGTATTAAATATTTACACATTTAATCCTTCCATACACCATTTAACTTCAAATATTCCTATTGGCCAAATGAATTAAAAGTTTTAATCTTTTTGATTGACCAATTACAGAATCAGCAGTAAAAATATATTTGTTTTTTAAATTATACCCATTTTAGTTTAGTTTTTAAAAAGCAAATTAATAATTTTTTAGATTATTAAAGTAAACAAAAGTTTTTCCAAAAATAAATTTCTATTTATAATTGATAAAAATAATCTATAGCAGACAACATAAGAAATGCTTTTCTCAATCTATTACAAAATGCAACCTGCATCAATGATTTTTTTTCTCAATTTACTTTCATATAAAAGTAAATAATTTTTACTAAAATATGAACTATTTTTTTAAAATAATTATATTTTCAGCATATTTTTTTAAAAAAAATACTCTAAAATATACAGTTTTTAGTTTTGAAAATCAAAACAGAAAACTTAGAACTCACAAAATTGTCGACAGTCACTCCCTTGTGTAGAAAATGAAAAACAACCAATAAGCACTTTGGAAGGCAGGTCTTATTTCATAGTTGTAATTTTAAATTTAAATATTATTGATTTATTAGTTGTAAAATAATTGTAAAGGTGGGGCATCTTAAGGTACATTTTTTTGATAAAATAATGGTAAAATCAACAACAAAAAAACCCACAAATATTAGTGCTTTGAGAGTGAGTTAAAGCCACATATGAGCATTTTGAGTGAATATTGAGAAAAGGTTAAATAAATATACATGCAAAAGATTATAAGCTGTTTATTCTTTAGAATAAAAAGCAAATCTTTGCTAATTAAACACTTTTCTCCTTTTTATTCTTTTTTTAACTTAACTAACTTAAGAATTGACTTGGCTAATTCTTACAATGTATAAAAATTCAGTTAATGTTTTGTTTTTAGTCATTGCCTTGTTTAATAAAATGAAAGCATTATATGCAAGAGACTTAAAGATCACAGTTTATGCTAACAGAATAATAAAATAAATCTAATAAAAAAATTTATTCTGCATTTAATTATAAAATAATATAAAGCAATAAAGTTATTTATAATAAAATTAAAATTGTAGACAAGGCAGCAATGATAAGAAAAATTAAAGGAAAAGTATTCATTGGATTATACAATAAGTTATTAAATACTCAGCAGATTCTTGATAAATGAATGATGTTTAAATTTTTATGAATTTGCTAAAAAGAATGCCATTATATAAAAAAGAACATTGCAATATAAAATTTTATGCTTTAATTTTTTGCTATTTATATATTTATCTTTATATTTATAATATGGTTTGTTTATTAGATAAATATATTTTTCATTTGTAGACAGGCAATAGCAAGTAAAGGTCAATTCAATATTTTCCAAGAAATATATGTCACAATTCAACAAACTACCTTATTTTATCAAACTATTTAAAAATGAGAGAAGAAAAATAAGATTTTTTTGCTATTAAATATACAATATAGAATTTATCTAATTCCATTCTTTCTGGTTAACACTGATTTAAGTTTTTTATTTTTTACATGCTTTTGTGAAATTTTATTTTTAAATTCAGAGTTCATGATTCACAACTGATTTTTTTAAGCCATAAGAATAGCTTTAAATGTAATTTTTAGCAAAAGCAATTTTATTTTATTATTTTTAATTTCATTTTATTGGGTTAAATTAATATCATTATAACTAAATAAGATTAGTCATCTAGATTAAGTTTAATAAATTTTAGCTATGTTAATTTGATAAATACTATTTTAGTTTTTAATAAAATGTATACTCTTTTCCAAACTGGTTAAATGTAGTTTAAAAATTTACTTTATACATTATTTTCAAATCTAAGGCGACAGACATAACCAAGAATTGGCTTAGAATAAGCATTTTATTAATATGAAGTTTTAAAAATACAGTTGGTAAAATGAACAATTTTGGCTACATCTTTTTTTGTTTGAATTTTTTTAATAATTTTGTGCTAATGTATTAATAAACTAGCTTTCTAAAATATTTTTTTAATAATTTCCTTATCTTTTTCAGCACCTGATTTGTTAATATTATTTATTACATTTAATACACACACACACACACACACATATATATATATATATATATTGTAACCAAAAGAAACAAGATGAAAATAACACAAACAAATAATAATATATGGGGTATATGAGTGCAGATTTTTACACCGACCCATCACTCTAAACCATGCTAAACCAGCAATCAACTGATGATTGCTAATCTAACATGATCTTTTCGACAAATATGTATTCAAGTATATCATTGTTATGAGATAGAGTGGTGGGTCGTGTGAAAGTTTGTGCTCATATACCCTATATATTATATATATTGATACAGGTATTAATAAAGAGTTAAGCTAATAATAACAAGACTTGCTAAATCCCATATTAAACATAACAATATAATAAGTTCAGGGTTATAATATATTACTTACTAATCAAATGATAAGTTCAAAATCTAGGTTAGTTATTATATGTACTGCTTTAAAAGATAAATGGATCAGGATAAACACAAACATCAAATCAAAAGGAGAGTTCTAATACTCAGTTTTACTAAACAAAATATCAGGAGGAATTCTGATACTCTCTCTTTAAAACAACTACTTTTCAAATCTCATGCTGCACATTACACAAGGTTAAGTTACTTTCAATATTCAGCTAACCCATGTTTTAAAATAAAATTAAATCCTATAATCATAAAGATTCTTTTAAACAATCAGATCTCAGGTATAGTAATTCTTAATACCGTACATCTTCTATGCAACATAATTCTTTCTTAAAATATTTATGGCAATCACATGTCAGAGTTCTTTCAATGAATTCTTCAATAATCAATAATCTTATTTTTCTTTTTATTCCTTAGAAACCAACCAAGAATGTGATCCTAGTGACAAATAATAACAACAAGTTATGATCTTACCTTTAAAATAATATCATCATAAATTGAATAATTATTGTATTTAAAATTAAACATTAAAATTCTTATATTAAAAAAATAATTTTAACCTATTAGGATGATATTTATGATATTATGAGTAGAAACGAATTTTGTTGCTATCCAAATATCATTCCAACAGGTTTTTTCCTAAACTTATACCAAAATAAAAATAATCTTATGATCTTAACTCCAGATGAATAAAATAAAATAAAGTGATATTATAATAAGTGAATAAAATGATCTTATCATTTCAATTTAAAATAAATAAAATAATCTTCTCTATAGGTGTTGCCCATGATTATCATCATATTTATCACCATGATAATGGAGAGATGTATGTTAGGAATAACAAGAAGAGATTAAAAAAACAATATATGGGTAAGAGAACAAACAGGTGTTATTGACCTCATTAAAAAAATTAGAAAACTGGAGTTGAGCTGGACATATTGCTAGAAGAGATGATAATAGATGAACAATTGAAATCTTAAAGTGGATTCCAAGAGATTGTAAAAGACCCAGAAAGTGACCACATGTGAGATGGATGAAATAAAAAAGTGTGCAGGGGTGATGTGGAGAAGAGAAGCTAATGATCAGAGAAGATGGTTTGAACTTAGAGAGACCTTCATCCTGCAGTGGATTGATAATGGTTGATGATGATGGGTGTTGCCTTAACAGCAACAATATAATTTAATAATGTGACTTTTATATCACATTTTCTTGTACTATTGTACTCTCAATGCATAAATTAAATATGTGGATTATGGTTAGATTTCTGAGAATGCAGATAATGATAATGAATCATAAGTTAATAATTAAAATAATATTTATTGACATTTATGACATGGAAAATCAAACATTAAGTTATTTCATTCCCGGGACGAAAAATTAAATTATAGTTTACAATTTAAAATAGTGATAAAAATAATCAATATAAATTCGATAAAGTTCTTTTTAATAAACTCACTTTATATTTTTTTGTCGCTATGTGAAATATATTCAATAACTCTGAATAAGATTAAAATTTTATCACGCTTTGGCAATTTGAATTTTTGAAGATGTATAAAATTTTATTGTCATATGAATAATTATAAATTTAACAAAATTTTTTTATCAAGTTTTAAAAACATCTAAATGTGCTATCTATGCATATTAACAAGATCTACACATCAAATACCCTATGATATCAAGAGTGCAAATGAAGGCATGGCTGAGATCATGCATTATCTTCAAAACATATCAAAACATGACTTTAAATAAATATCACCATGATAAACATTAAGAAATTAAAAAAGTAAAGGCAAAATTAAAATGATACCATAAACTTAAATAAGAACCTACACAAGATGGAAATAAGTTAGAATCTTGTCTTTAGTCATAAAAATATAAGAATAAACTATCAAATAGAGAGAAGGTTGTTTAAATGTAGCATTATATGCTTAATATCACCAAAAACAATAAAACTCACTGGCATAATAAAATAATATATAAAATTATAATTATATTTTATTGAGCACACAGGAAGCATATGTAAATACTTAAACATGCTTTAACCTGTAACGAATGCACCTTAAAAGTTCTAATAGTCAAGCAATATTATTTTGCTGATAGAGGAACCTCACAAACTATGACATAGGATAGTGACTTTTATAAAGATAAGAGCGGCCATCTTATCTTTAACCTAAATTTCTACTTATATAGGCCACTCTGAAGCATCCTGATTTGGGAGTGTGAAGTTGTTCTCTTCACTGTTTAAGTTCACTATTTCCTTTATGCTACCAAATTAGGATGCTTCAGAATGGCCTATATAAGTAAAAATTTAGGTTAAACATAAGACAGCCACTCTTATCTTTATAAAAGTCGTTATCTTGTGTTGTGGTTTCTGAGGTCCCTCTATCGGTAAAATAATATTGCTCAACTATTAGAATATTTAAGGCTCATTTGTTACAGGTTAAAACAATATATAAAATAGGGATAATACTATTATCTCCTACAATAACAAATATGCATCAACTTTTTGAACTTTCCCAAACCTTTATTCATATTCCAAATAACCCCCAAAAGGGACAAGTATAATACACTTAAAAATTTTGTTACTCTGGTAATATTCTGAGAACTTACCATGAAAATACATGATAAATCTATACATAATATAATATAGAGAAAATAAAATAAATATAACACATGTAAAAATAAATATTAAAACTAAATATTTTATATCCATTTACCAAATAAAATAAGCAGCCCTTACGTCTTGCTTTTTATACCATTACACAGGTTACAGTCAAATAAAAGCCGTTGCATAGCCTGAATACATTACAGTATATCCTGATAACATTGAAGATTACATCTATAAATAACAATTAAAATATGAAGTAAGTAGAAATCGAAATAATGGATATAACCAAATGATGCAGATTAAATAAATAATAGAACAAGTAGCATAAGTATTAAATATATTTTAAATAATACATTGAACAATAATATAAGAAGAATCGTACATTTTTAATAACTCTAAATAAAAAATAGCAATATTTCATTTTGTAAAATACAATTCGTAGCTTTCCAACAAATGTAAAATGAAGAGTACATATTTAAATAGAATGTGGTAAGGATTTAAAGTCAATTGTTTCAAAGAACAAATATATTTTATGTATAATAACTTGGAGAAAACAATAAAAAATTATTAAAAAGAGCAAAAATCATCTTTTGCAAGTAATATGCAAAATTTAAAACACTAAGCAGGTTTTCCAAAGTTAATTATACATAATTCTTGTGCTGTATTAATAATAAATATTCTTTGAAACAACAGATAAGCACATTTAACAATAATAAAGTTTACATTGCCAAAAACATAGATTAAATAAGTAGTAAATGCAGTTCAATATTGTAGTTTATCGTTTAAAACATACAAAATATTCAGCTGCACATTAAAATTTATTTGAGTATAATTACAATTACTAATACTAGGGGAAAATATATTTCATAGCAGCATTCAATGTGCAGACATCGTTAGAAATAAATGTATAATAATGTCTATTTCCTTCGTAATACATTTTGGTATCAAATAATAGATAATATTATTTTAAAATACAGCATGTATTCAATTTTATAAATAAAAGGACAATATTTCATTCCTTTGAAAATAATGCTAATGTGATAGACAAAAAATCCATGAATTACTTAAATAAGCATTTATACATTGATAATTAATATTTCTAAATTCCTTTACCATTTACAGACTCCTACCATTATAGCTAACAGTTCAACTTTAATACACAAATTAAATCAAGCCAAAAGACAGCACACTGAAAAATGATTATAATAATTAATACTTTAAATGAAATACTGCATTGAGAGTTCTTGTAGAAATAGCATATAAATATTTCCCAAAATTAATAAAAAATAGTTTTAAAAGTTGTGGCATATAATTTAAGAATAATCTTTTTTACAACAAATACAGTAAAATATATAAATTGAAATTAATAAAACTTTTTACAAGGCAATAATAATACCTTTGGTAAAAATCTATTGTTTTCACAGATTTATAAGACAACAAATCACTTCCTGAAATGTACACATATTATTTTAAAAAATTTTCTATAGTATAAGTTTGGAGCAGTTTGAAGTATGATGAGGCTAGGTTATAGATAATTATTATAGCAATACATTTTTTTTTACTTTAACTAAAAAAATTAATACTTGAACACACTGAAGGATGATGATCAGAATAATGATGATAATTTATAATAATAATAATAATAATGATGATGATAATAAAATGTGTGTGTACTGGTCAAGACTTATATAGAGTAAATCACATGATAAAAATTGATTGGATGATAAACAATTTTGTAATTAACC
Source organism: Epiperipatus broadwayi (assembly GCA_028023455.1). Classification (NCBI taxonomy): domain Eukaryota; kingdom Metazoa; phylum Onychophora; class Udeonychophora; order Euonychophora; family Peripatidae; genus Epiperipatus; species Epiperipatus broadwayi. Next base: position 566,012 of record JAQFVV010000441.1, on the reverse strand, counting down.
TAGTTCTAGGAAAGTTTAAATATTCTAGTTATTGAGATATAGATTCTAAAATTAAATTTAATTCATTTAAATTGTCTAGATAGTAGATTAAACAATAATTACATATTATATCATTATTATATTAAAGATTTTACATTATTTAGTAAAATAAAAATTATTCTACCAATAAAATAATAAGAACATTTATCCAAATATTTTTTTTTAAAAAATATCAGAGCATGATTTATTTTATATCTTTTAAAACTAGATATATTTAAAATATTAACTATATAAATTAACTTTGAACATTAATTTTATAACCAGGAAGTACTTTTAAATAATTACTGGCATGCACACTCACATATTAATAAATTAACTATTGTTTTAAAATTCATAACTAAAATATATAATACATATATATTTCAAATTTATTTATATATACATTTTCTCGGTCTTAATATTAGTATTATATTTAAAATACCTAATGAGATTGCCTAAATTACCATTTGAATAGTATAAGCCATTCAAAGTTGTTGCTGAGGAGAATGAGTTTGAGTATAAACAGTGAGGAATGCCAATTCCTCTACAAGCTTTATGATAAATGCTTAGCCAGAGCCAGCACTTTAAATATTTCTATCAGGAACCCCTCCCCAAACCTCTGACCATGGTTTTGTGCTTTGGCACTCCTCAGAGAGGTGTCAGGGTAGGTTCAGACACTAGATCTAAAAATACCAACCCAAAGCCAAGCACTTGTCTAAAAGTTATCTATTGAGTGGAAAATCTGAAATTTTCAGACATCTACATGTCTTCAAACCCAGCTATCCAACTGAAATAGCTAGATGGGGCTGATAGATCTTCAGCCATACCATATATTAGTAGTCTTAGCAATATAAAATTTGCATAAGACTTTTGGCAGAGACTATAAATAGTCAAAATAAGAGTCATAGATCACATGACCCTATCTCTTAAGCTTGTAAGTTATAAACAGTCAGGATTGCCAATTCCTCTACAAGCTTTATGATAAATGCTTAGCCAGAGCCACTGTTTATAACTTACAAGCTTAAGAGATAGGGTCATGTGATCTATGACTCTTATTTTGAGTTTGAGTATATTTGCAATAATCTTGCAAAATCCATACTAACTGGACAACAGTAAGTGGAATCTAGGTGAAACATTAATATTTGCTAGTGTAATAAGCAAATGTATACATGAATATATTAAAAATAATTCCTTACACATATATATATATATTAATAAGTTATTCCATTAAAAGAATATTATATGTATTTATTTTATCAAATTAAAATTTTAAAAATTTTCCATTGTATTGAATCCAAGATTAATACTATATATTTAATAATAAATTATTTACATTAAGCTAATTTGACAGTTTTAACCATTTGAATTATAATTTTCTGTTATTTTTTTTCTATAACATTTTTCAGAAGTATCCCTCCCCCCATGTCAAGTGATATAGAAAAAAAAAGTTTAAATGCTTTAATACAATTATGAAATAGGCTGATTTAAATAATTAATTTAGTATACATAATTATTTAATATTATAATAAAAGTATAAAAAAGTTATGTATTATTATTTATTTGTACCAATATTATATAATATATATGTTCAAGGCTAAATGTGTTTATAAATAACCATTAGAAACCAGTCAACACTTAGACACTCCAAATATAGATAACAATCAATAATTATAAACTGTTGTCAAGGCAACCTCCTTTTAACAATAAAAGAGGTTGCCTTAACAACAGTTTGAGATTATTGATTGTTATCTATATTGGGATTGTCTAAGTGTTGGCTGGCTTCTAATGATTACATATATATATATATAGAATTTTTTATAATTCATATAAGCTAATAATTTAGGGAGTTCATTCGATTACATTGATGAATTTACTATTTGTAGATGATTCATGGTGCTAAATCTTTTGATTAAGTAAAATCAAGCTTTTTATCTAACTTCTGCATGAAACTTTGATAAAGAATTTATAAAAAATAAAAGTCATTCTGATTGGTCTATAACATTGTAATCTCTATCACCTTTCTTTAACAATAGCAATGGCTTTATTAACTTGTTGAAAATGTGGTTTTTATTTAAAAGCTTGTAATCAAAGGTGACACATATTTTATTAATTCAGCACCACTAACTTTTATAAATTCATTTATGATATTATTTTTCCCTGATGACTTCTATTTTATTACTTGAAACTACATATTCAACCTTAGTATGAAATTGTCTGAGATTTTATCAATAAATATTGAATTTACATATACCCGAGACTTGGACACTTAATAGAAGAGCAATATAAAGACTTCAGACTACTCAAGGAAGTATGGAGAGATGCAGGTTGGGAGTAACAAGAAGAGATCAAAAATGCAATATATGGGTAAGAGAACAAACAGGTGTTACTGACCTTATTGAAAAAATTAAAAGACTGAAATAAAGCTGGGCTGGACATATTACTAGAAGAGATGATAATAGATGGACAACTGAAATCTTAAACAGGATTCCAAGAGATTGTAAAAGACCCAGAAAAAGACCACATGTGAGATGGATGGGTGAAATAAGAAAATGTGCAGGGGTGATGTGGAGAAGAGGAGCTAAAGATTGGAGGAGATGGATTGAACTTGGAGAGACCTTCATCATGCAGTGGATTGATAATGGTTGTTGATAATGATGATGATGATCCAATGAAAATGTAACTGATGCCTGAAGTGACACTATATATGGATTACAGTAAGAATGCAGATTAGCTATTCACTAATGAAAATTTTAAGATGGTAACATGTTTGGGAAGCTTAATCCACAATGGGATAAACTTCTAACATCAAATTTTGCTTTAAATTGGACAAAACTGTTATTAAACATTCGAAATGATTAAAATGATGTATTGCAGAGAAAATATGTATCACAATGAAGCTATGAGTTGAAAGGAGGTTTTTAAGTTGTTTGCAAGAAATCGGGCAGCACAAAAGATAATCTATAATGATATATCACACTGTCACATTTCATGTTATGACTCGAAATTCATACTTACTAGCATTTTAATAATTTTGTGTTGTGTTGATTTACAGATGGAACTGAAGACAACTTGTAGAATCATTGAGGAATACTATTTATGCAATATAATTTATTTTAAAACGTAGGATTGCTATACAAAGAATAAATGAATAGTCAATTTTTTTAAAAATCTATTAAAGATCTTAATCCTGTCTAATTTCTTTAAAATCAAAATATATTTTTCTATATCTAAAATTTGTTTAGACTTTTTTTCAATTTTGAATAGTTTACAAAAAACTGAATTGCAATTTAAAGCACTTATGTCTTATCCATCTGTTTATGAAGCGTTTTATTTTATTTAATTTTTAATTCTTTTTTTATTTTTTTGGCATTACTATTTTTTTTTTTTAAACGTTATTAAAAACTTTTCCCAAACAATATAATTTACTGATTTTATAATATGATGACTACTCAAATCATTCTTCAAATGATTTAAATCCTTAATATTTATATAGTTTTTAAAAAATACAACTATTTTTTATGCTATTCATAAAGTATAGATCTAGTAAAAATGTATCTGTTCACTATACAAAGGTGACAAATAAGTTGGAGTATAAAAAATTGAGTTTTAAGTCATAAAAACAAAGTATATAAATATATAAACTATAATAATTAATAAAACAAGACCCAAATTGTGTAACTTGCTTTTAAGCTTGTATTAAAATGTTCACTAGTTAGACCTTACCACTAGCTCCCGTCAAGCTTTAATTTATAAGTACCAAAAGAGAAAAAGTTCAAAATCTCTATTGAAATGTCCTCATCCCCAGACCAATTGTTTTTGAGTTTATGGCTCATTTCAATGAAGAGCTAGGACTCCACACCCTAGATCTAAAATACCAACTCAAAAGTCAGCACTTATCTAATTCATTACTATCAATTTGAAAACCTGAATTTTTCAGACACATAAATGTCTTCAAATCCAGTCTTACAAACCAGATAGCTATATGGGTTTGAACTCAGTTTAGTTTTACCACCCATACAGCTATCTGGTTTGTAAGGCTGGATTTGAAGACTTTTATGTATCTAAAAAATTCAGTTTTTCACATTGATAGTAACATATTAGATAAGTGCTGACTTTTGAGTTGGCAGTTTAGATCTAGTGTCTGGAGTTCTAGCTCATCACTGAGGTGAGACATATGCTCAAAACCAATTGCTCTTGGGATAAGGAAACGATAGAGATTTTGAATTTTTTCCCTTTCAGCACTTATAAATTAAAGCTTACTTGGAACTAGTGGTAAGCTCCCTCTAGTGAACATATATAAAATATATGTAGATAATTTATGTAGCTATTATATAAAGAAACATTTTAGATTTGGTGTGAAAGTTATTGCAATAAGAAGAAGAAAAAAAAGGTGAAGAAGAAAACAATTATTTTTGATACAACATTACTTATGCAATTACACCTGAGTCTCGTTTTATGCGATAGATAGGTTCCTCAGAAAACACCCGCAAACGAAATCGCGCAAAAATAGACGTAACTTACCTTGAAAAAGGGGGGATATGGACTGTGATTTTTCAAAACTCGTGTAACAGCAAAGCACCAACGTAAAATTTACTTTAAAATTCACGCAAAAAAAAAAATAAGGAAATAAAATATGACTAATAAAAAATTTCAAATTTGAAAAAAATTGATACAAGACAAACTTTTTTAAACTATAATATTTAATTTTATTCAAAATAATATATTTTTATGCATAATTTACAGTACATTTTTTTATACATGTTTTAATTATTAACGCTATTTGCCGATAAACAGTTTCATTTGCAAACTGCTAAAAAATAGATTCTTCACAAGAGGAAATACAACTAGCGCCAAGTTCACTCTCACATTGTGTTAATGTTTTTCTGTTAACAATGTAATTAATCTTTGAGATGATGATTTTATTAATTGTTTATGAACTTAGACTTATGATAATAAAAAGACATTTATTCACCACTGCTGGGAAAAATTTAATTAAAACTAACAACTAAAAATTAAATTCTTATTTTTGTCTTTAATTTTTTAATTTTCAATTCCGTTTAAAAATCAAATTTCGTTTTACATCACATCGCCGTAAGTAATTTTTAAATTGTTAATTACAATTAAAAATCAGATTTTAATTTTTAATTGTCAAATTTAATTGTGCCCACTGCTATTACTGACCTTTTAAAAATAAACTTGTGGACACTAAATGATTAATAATTGACTACATTCTTTTTTAAAAAGCAAAAACAGAATGTGATTTAAAATGCAAAATTAACATGCACAGTGTTTGAACAAATTTACATTATAATCTTGTAAAATTTAATATGTGTATACATAAAATGTGGAAATCATGATTTTAATTTCATTATTGCATGAAATCTTACTATTATAAAGCACTGAAAATATTGAAATTACTAAGATGAAAGTCGAATTCCAATAATGTGCTATTACTTTCAATATAACGTAAGTGCACAAAATTTATTATTTAAAGTAATATCGCATTATCAGAATTTGACTTCCGATGAAACATATGAATCACATAACTTCAAAATTGTGTTAAATAAGTCCGCATAAAAAGAGACCCAGGTGTATATACAATATTTATTAATTATTGAGCATAGAAATTTGAAGAAAAAAATTCATATTTAATTAGCAGTAATTCTTTATTTTTCAAGATCAAGAATTTTTAAAGGCCTACTACACAAACAATTTGATCCAGTGAAAAGGTGATGAATGGTTCTTTCTCCAAGATTCTTACAGTACCATTTCTACATCAATGCATGAAAAATCATTTAGTTATTCATCACAAAAATTTTAAGATAATATATATGAATCATAATTTATGAACATGAAATATGATGTGTTTTGGATCTTAACCTGTAATAGAATAACATGGGTAACATTTGTTTTAAATTAAGCAGTTCAATCTGTGTATAGAAGTAAAAGGCCATAGGTCACAGGAAGGTTTTCAAAATTTGTGATGGCAAAGATATCATTAATGTATGAAAGTATGAAACCCCACTGTCACAATTTATGTCATAACTAGTGACATAGACACATTAGCAACTTAAAATTTTTGTTGTGAAAAGGTAAACTATATTACTATATAACAAATACATCAATTCAGAGATGAAAGGTGGTTTGGAAAGAGAGCAATAACCTTTTTCCTGGGGCATAGTGAATATGTGTATATGTGTGATGTATCTGTTCGATGGATTTTAATAAACTTAGTGAACTATATTTAGCTAAATTAGGTTTATTTATAGACAAATCATAATTTAAAGCAATGATCTTAAAAAGCATGTTACACAAAAACTTTTTTGTTTTAGTAATAACGCAAGCATAAAAGCATGAAATGACAAATATTTTCCCATCTATCTGATGCTCATGCAGATTAAACTTTTATAAAAATATAATAACATATTTGTAGTTATATTAAAATTAAATAAGTTATCAAATTAGGATGAAAAAGACTCTAGTTCATTCTAAAGATTTGCAACTAAAACTAATAAATTACTCAAGTAAGAATACTGATATAGATAATATAAATTTATTCAAATAAAGTGATGTAAGGTCTGCCCATCCCTTATATATGTATGTAAATGGATTATGTCCTGTACATGAGGGGTCAGAGTGATTTATGGTCAACATGGGTAGGATGAGAAAGTTGGCAGCAATGTGGGCTTTGAGCATTCCATCATCAGATTTTCAATGAAATGGATTACTGAAGAGTTGTGGGGTGGAGTGGATTGAAGCCTGTCCATTATCTTAATATAAGCTGATCATTAATTGTATATGTGTGGAGATGATAATCTGGACCAACTCATGAGTGCTGGTTTAGCACAAAATACATATACTTGTGATTATTTATCTTTTTGACATGTGTATGATCAAGGGTGTCAGCAGTATGAGATAGTGTGGATAGTTAAGGATTGTGTGAACGTCTGAGTTCAAACCCCCTATATATTACATATTGGAGTGGAGGTTTAATTGATTTTTTTTCAAATATTGGCATTTCTTTAAGAATATAATTATCATTTTCAATAGCAGTTGCTACTGCCTAAAAAGTTTTCAAAATGAAAGAATATATATATATATTTAGTACGTTCTTCGTTTTTCCAGAGAGAGATTATATATTTCATCAACAGTTTCTTTTGCTAGAAAAGTATTACAAGAATTAGGCATAAGTAATAAAACGAAAAGTTTTCTAGTTTAAGAGCCAAAAAGCTATAATATATATATAAAACTGTATTTGAAACATCTTTTATAATGATGCAATAAATATTATTCTTTTGAAACTAATTCAATATTTTTGTTATTAAAGCATATACATAGTGAAAGGTTTTTACTTATTTAAATGTAGTATCAATATATATTAATCCCATTTTCTTCATCATAAACATTGGTTATATAATACTGCTTCTTTATCTAAATGTTTAAATTTAAAGTCGTGTCATATGATGTTTTTATAACTTTCATATCTATGTTTGTCTTACCAATCAGTAAGATTCGTCAACATTGTGAGTTCAAAATTATTGTTTATTACTTTAAATGTTGTCATTTTAATATCAATATTAAATAACCTTTTATAAAAATACAAGCATTATTAGTATGAAAGCTCTTAAAAACTGTTACACCATTGGCGCATTCTTATTGGTAGACAAGATGTAATCAATTTCTATGTGAATACTGTTAGAAAATGCCTTTTTTTTTATTTGTTTAGAAACATGTAAAAATAAATAAATATAGCTTTTACTTTCTATCAATACGATATCAATCTGACTTCTTGACCCCTCCCCCCATAACCATGCACATCCAAACAAGATATTTCTTTTAACAATTCGAATTTTTATCTTAAAATTTTTCATTAATAATTTAACATGAGATTACTTAGAAGCTAGTAATTTTTGAAAAACTGCATCTCCTTTAGAGATAGTTTTTCTCTTACAAAACTACAAAAATAACCCTTAAATAAGTATTATAATATTGCATTAAATTGTTATTGATATATTTTATAACAGTGTAATTATAAATTGTATTGTAAACAATAAAAAATAATATAAAAAAATGACTTTGAATTTTTAAATAAAATATGAATGAAAGTCTTCTAAAATATATATAGATATATTTTTAACAAGCAAAATATTGAAGATATTTGGATTTTTTTATTTATTTAGATTCTAACTAATAAAAGTTTAAAACCCCTATGTTGGCTATGAAATATATTTTTGGTAAAATTCAAAACTTATTTGTAAATCAAATACTCTTTTACCTAAAATCTTTACACTTTTACGTGGATTTAAACACTATGGTGTAATTTCTCCTGTAGATTCTAAAATAATTGTTACTTACATATAAACCCTAATTTAGTCTCATAAATATGTTCGTGTTTCCATCTTACATATACAATACATTTCAGCTATTTTTCAGCAAGTTTTAAAAACTGAAATAAGCTTAACTCCATAAGTACATGATTAGACAAATTAGTGTCTTATGTTTGAAGTTTGTAATTGAGAAGAATTCCTATAAATACTTAATGCTATTAAGCACTCCCCCAGATTTTTTCATGCTTAGCATAGAAAATATTTAAATCAACTGTTAATAAATTGTGTTAAAAATAGTGAACATAGCAGGTATTAAACCATTATGTTTTAATATATATGGAGGGCATATGCAATATTATCGTTTACTAGACAGATAATAAAAATCATCTGAGTGCAAATAAATTAAACAGGCTTTATAAATTGGCTCAGAAGAATCATTTAGAAATTAAAATATTAAATTTAAATTTTTTACTAGAGTGGTTAGAAATATGTTTTCCAAAATGGAGAATCCAATAATGACACACAGCCTCACGTATATATGAGAACATTATTTGAACTCTTCAGTAATGTTCACAATTAAAATTAAACACACTTTCAAAAAAAAAAAAACTGATTGAGAAGTATAAATTTTACAATCATATATATATATATATATTAATAGACTCAACTGTTACACATTCTTAATGATTTATCCAATTTTTTTGTCAGTACATTAATATATTAAATTATGAAACAGTTTCCATATACATTGTAATTACTTGGCTGCACTATAGCTATAATAATTTTTTTTTTTGTATTCAAAAGTCTATAAACTTAAGATTTGTAAGCTGAGACAATAATTCTGAAGAATATCATTCATAAGACTTTTTCATTTACATTTTAAAGCCATTTATGCCAAAGGCATTCCATTCCCTAATATACAGTATAGAGAATTTTATATGTCAGATACCTGAAATATAGATCATAAAACAGCAAAGGTGGCCAGTAGCTGTGTTTTTAATTTTATGCTGCAATCACATTACCTATTATATATATATATATATATATATATACAATGTTTTGGGTACAAACCGTGTATTATTTTGCATTACAATCCAATATTTCAATGGACTAGCAACCACCATTATCAAGGTTAACTTTTGAAAGAACAATCTCATTAGATCTCAAAGAATAACGTGACTCAGTGCGAGATGAGAAGTGAGATTCAACTTGAAGTAGTTCAGCATTCACAATATGAGGCTTATCATCTATTAATTTCAAGTTAATATTAGATAAAATGAGAGGTTTCCACATAGCTGGAATACGTTGTGCTTCATCAGCCCTATTTAAACCCATAGGTCTCTTTAATATTTCAATTGACTCTCATGGTTCTTAAATCATATCGTTCCAAATTTGCAAGTATTTTTGAATTGTTAAAATCAGGTTTGTGACCAATTTCTAAAAAATGGGAAGTAAAAACTGATGTGCTAATTTTTTGATTTAAAGTATTTCTATGTTCTTTAATTCTGACATTTATTCATCTATTAGACTGACCAACATAGCTTCTTGAGCTCTGCAAACATGGCATTTCATAAACTCCTTGGTGTTCCAAAAAAAGTTGGTGATATTTTATATAAACCTAAAGACAGAATATTTTTGGAACACCAAGGAGTTTATGAAATTCCATGTTTGTAGTGCTCAAGAAGCTATGTGAGTCAGTCTAATAGATGAATAAATGTCAGAGTTAAGAAACATAGAAATGCTTTTAATCAAAAAATTAGCACATCAGTTTTTACTTCCCATTTTTTAGAAATTGGTCACAAATCTGATTTTGACAATACAAATATACTTGTTAATTTGGAAAAATATTATTTAAGAACCATAAGGGAGTCAATTGAATATTAAAGAGACCTACTGGTTTAAATAGGGCTGATGAAGCACAACGTATTCCAGCTATGTGTAAACCTCTCATTTTATCTAATATTAATTTGAAATTAATAGTTGAAAAAAGTGAGGAAAATAAACATTTTGATAAGCCATATTGTGAATGCTGAACTACTTCAAGTTGAATCTCACTTCTCATCTCACACTGAGTCGCATTATTGTTTGAGATCTAATGACTGTTCTTTCAAAAGTTAACCTTGGTAATGGCAGTTGCTAGTCTGTCAAAACATCAGATTGTAATGCAAAATAATACATGGTTTGTACCCAAAAATATTATTTTATCTACATTATATAACCGTGAAAACATTATATATATATATATATATATATATATATATATATATATATATATTGTAATGATAAATAAAAAGACCTTTTGATTTAGATGCCCCAATGAGGAATCAGGCTAGAACTTATCCACATGAACTGGGTAAGCCAAAATTTCAATGATAAAGAATGGAATGATTTTTAAGCTATAAATTTCTAACTTCAAAGCTAAATTATAGAAATGTATTAATGAGATTCAAATTACTGGATAAATATGATCCAGAAACAAAGCTGCATTTTATTGAATCTGGATTATATTTTGGATAACAAATAAAGAAATAAGTTCTTCTAATATCTTAATTTTTTAATATTCAATAATGTAGTCATTCATTAAAATTCAAGCAAGCATAAAAATATTGTTTCCATATTCACAGGGTAAAGCAAATAAACAAATAAAAATTAAGCATTATAACATAGCCCACAAATGTAGATAAGTGATATAAATGAAGGTACAGCAGAATTGGATTACATTTTGACTAACAGAAAATACATATTTCAAGATTGTAATGTTCTTAATAAATTTAACACAGGAAGTGATCATCGATAAGTAAGGTGTAAGTTATGTGTTAATGTAAAACTAGAGAGACAAAAATTATTAAGGAAAACAATATTTACAGTTGATATTCCTAATCTTCAGAAACATTCTAATGAATTTAAATTAGAACTTACAAATAGGTTTCAAGTGTTAGGAGATTTTGAACATGATTCAGATTTGAATGAAATTAATATGAAAATAACTGATACACTTTTAAAAACTGCAACAAAGATAGCTGGTAGAAAAAAGCAGCAATTGACTAATAAAATTTCTACTGAGACTAGAGAATTTATGAAGAAAAGAAGAAATATGAAGATATACAAAAATGATGTATTAAAAAGAATTGAATATGTCGAATTTTGTAAAATGGTACGGAAAAGAGTTGAAAATGATATAAGAAAGTATAACTGTAAAATAGCAAGGAAAGCTGTAGAAGAAAATAAAAGTCTCAAGAATGTTAAACAACATTTTGGTATTGGTAGGAAATTTCTATCTGCAATAAGAAAAAAAATGGAATTATTACTAAAAAGAGAGATGACATCATGAAATTGGTAGAAGTCTTTTATCAAGAATTATATAGTAATAAAGAACAAGTATCTCCTATATCTATTACATCTTCTGAATTGCCCAGAATTTTAAATGAAGAAGTGAGACATGCAATTACATGTATGAAGAAAGGAAAGGCTCCAGGAAATGATGAAATTATAATTGATATATTAAAAGAAGCAGGTGAAGAAATAGAAACAATTTTAGCAAAGTTATATACCAAATGTCTAAATGATAAAGATGTACCAGAAGATTGGAAGAATGCAGTAATAATATTAATATTTAAAAAAGGTGATAAAGAAGATATTAGAAATTACAGACCTATCAGCATTTTATCAGTTTTATATAAAATTTTTACCAAGATAATTACAACTCGTCTAGAGAACTTTGGATTTCCACCAACCAAGAGAAAAAGCTGGATTTAAAAGTGGTTTTAGTACAATATATCATATCCAGGTATTGAGGGAAGTCATAGAAAGGACAAATGAATATGAGTTGTCATTATGTTTTGGATTTATAGATTATGAAAAAGCATTCGATTCTATACATATTTCTTCAGTGATTAAAGCATTGGATCATCAAGGTATAGATCCAGGATATTGTCATATTTTAAAGAATATTTATAAAAATGCAACAGCAACAATTAGATTACATAATGATACTGGAAAAATCAACATTGAGAAAGGTGTAAGACAAGGTGACTCCATATCTCCAAAACTTTTTACAATAGTGCTGCAAGAAGTATTTTGTGGATTAAAATGGGAAACTAAAGGAGTGAAAGTAAATAGAGAGTATTTGAGTCATTTAGATTTCGCAGATGATGTAGTTGTTTTTGCAAATAATGCTTCAGAGCTGCAGGAAATGTTGCAGGAGTTAGCAGATGAAAGTAGAAAAGTAGGACTAAAGATAAATGTTAAAAAGACTAAAGTAATGTTTAATCGATTTGCTCAAAATATGAAAATAAAGATTGATTATGAAGAATTAGAAGAAGTTAACAGTTACAAATACCTTGGTCAGATTATTAATACAGATGGAAACATAATGAAGGAAATTAATCATAGAATTAAACTTGGTTGGAGTGCTTTTGGTAGAAATAACTTGATACTAAAAGGAAATATGCCTATATGTTTGAAAAGGATGGCTTATAACAAATGTGTTTTACCAGTTCTTACTTATGAATCTGAGACTTGGACACTTAATAGAAGAGCAATACAGAGACTTCAGACCACTCAAAGGAGTATGGAGAGATATATGTTGGGAGTAATAAGAAGAGATTGAAAATGCAATGTATGGGTAAGACAACAAACATGTATTACTGACCTTATTGAAAAAATTAAAAGATTGAAATGGAGTTGGGCTGGACATATTGCTAGAAGAGATGATAATAGATGGACAATTGAAATTTTAAACAGGATTCAAAGAGATTGTAAAAGACCCAGAAAGAGACCACATGTGAGATGGATGGATGAAATAAGAAAATGTGCAGGGGTGTTGTGGAGAAGAGAAGCTAAAGATCAGAGAAGATGGATTAAACTTGGAGAGACCCTCATCCTGCAGTGGATTGATAATGGTTGATGATGATGATGATGATGATGATAGAAATGTAAAAGAAATAAAATAAAGTCAACTATTAAAAATATTTAGTTCATATTTTATTTATATATATATTTAAGAATGACAAAAACACTAACAATAATAGCCATTTCATCACAATGGTTTTCTAGGTAATTTATGGACATCATATTTGAATAGTGTATAACACCATATGTTTATATAAGATATAATTTTTATAGGTAAAGATTGTCTCAGTTATATAACTAAATAACACAACATTTTAGTTATTAATGATTAAATAATTCAAAATGATCAGAGTAGTATTCTTTGTTGAATAATCTTTATCTGATCTAATTATCTTTAATATAATATATATATATATATATATATATTAGGGATATCTTTATCTGATCTAATTATCTTTAATATAATATATATATATTATAATGGTCAGGGAGAGGGTGATCAAAAAGAGTCTTACTATATCTGCCACTACAGGGCCCAACCAGGTTATTTCAACCTGGTAAATTTATAGAGTAGGCAGATACACGCTGTTAAGATCCCACTTTATTTTATATTTAGACCATTAGCCCAAGTCACTAGCTCAGTGGAGATGCAGAGATAATAATATATAACTTGTTTAATTTGTATCTTAAATATAAAAAAATAAAAGCCTCTGCCAGTAATTAACACACAAACAACATTTATTTACACACATTTATAATCATTTTAAAATTTGAGGAATAACATTTATTATTTTAGATTTTAATATTCTTTTAATTTAAATTATTATTTTAAGATTTTAAATCATCCACACAGATGAATTTTATATTTATTTTAAGATTGTCGAGTATTAATAAACTACATAGATTTGCATTTGAAAAGAAAATATTCTATCCCTTATTTAACATTAGGCCAAAAGTTCACAGTGATACTGGCATCAATCCATCTGATACATTGATGTATTCAATGTAGCATGAAAATACGACAGCACAAAATACCATACTGTCAGGAATATACATCTCAACAGTATGGTTAGAGAAGACAGTGACTCCCAACCAATCAGGAATGCTACATCTGTCGGCAAGAAGAACAATAAAAAAACTCCATAGGAAGGGACTGGGTTTTCCATCTTACTATTCCCTTCCATAGGCAAAAAGAAGTGTGCAGTGTATAATGGAAATCCTGCATGTAGCGAACCTCATACTACATCTACTAATTACACCAATATATCCAATCCATTGACCTAATTTAACCATGAAACAAATAACCTAAGATTACCCTCCCCTAATTAATTAATATAACTTTACAAATCTATATAGCCATTCATGCCTGACTTAAATTTAACATTTATATAAGTTCACACAGATGGATTTATAAAAGTTTGTTTTTTAATGTTGAGCATAGATGGACTACATAGATCACACACTCAGAAATATTTTAAATTAAACATAAATAATCAAAATATAAAGTCATTGATGTAATTGCAGAGGGAATTCACAAGAAACCCAATGGCATTCATCATAAGATGCCGCATTTACACCAATAACTAAAAAGACATCCTAATAAATACATTTTAGATATTCAATGTAAGATATCATTATTTACTGAATGTCTATATATTTTAATCAAATATGAAAACAAAAACATAATTAAACGTGAACAAATCTATGCAAGTGTCAATACTTCACTTAAATTTAATGCATTTAAATAATTTATACAAATAAATATTAATAGAAATAAAAAATTTAAAAATGGAAATGATTTTTTTTTTAAAACTTAAATGTATAAAATTTAAACATTAATTATCAATTTGAAATTTGAAAGTCAGATAAGAGTTCATTTTAAAATTTAGGTTCTGAATATTAAAAGCTTGAATGGAAGTTCTTAATTATTTTTAAATTTTATAGTTCATATCTTACAGAAGGAGAATCATGGTTCCTGGTGTCAATTTCTGTGATGTCTCTATTTGAAGACCAGTCTGTTGTTCTGGAGGAGGCCTAAGCTGTTTCAATCCTGGTATTACAGTCATTTCATTTGAAATAAGTGAGAGAGTGTGATAAGTGCATCTTATCGCTCTTCTCACAAAAGTCAAGCTGGAACTCCTACTTAATTTCAATATTTTTTCTTTTATAGTACTCCTCCAGATTCATTGAACATCGTTTCCTGTTGCAATAATTTCCATTATGGTCCAGGCCTTCATTGCTGCTCCTATATTGGACATCTAATTTATTTTTTATTCTCTTATCTATATCTTTCAACTGACCTTTTTTTATAAGAGCCCCAAGGGCTAGTTTGCTTTCAATTAATTTATAAAACAATCATTTCCATTTACAAAAATATTTTATCTTTAGATCTTGTACTTTTTTCTAAAAAAGTATGTTCAAATATATATTTTTTTAAAAAGAAAATAATTTTTAAAGTTTTGCATCTGTGCGAATATATATATGTATACATGTTTAACAACTCTAATTTTTTTAGCTTTTATTTATGAACTTAAGAAAAAAATTATTTAAATAGTAAATTAATGTAACGGCATATACCGTTACAATATATATATATATATATATTCTTCTTAAACAATATTTTTATAACTATGTTCAAACCTATGCATTGAAGTAATCCCTTTTATTCAGTAGCAAAATAAATGAAATACAACTTAGACAACATTTAAGATTTCATAATGTTTAATAGAGATCTATATAGGATCTAATAAATGATTCTAAAAACGACTGTTCCTTAATACACATTTAAAAACAACTTTCTCTAAGTCTCTAGGATCCTATATATATATATATAAATAACAAACTAACCAAAGGAAATACATATAAAAACAAAAAAAGACTTATAAATCCAATAAATAATATTATATTATAATCTTTTACCAAATCTGTAATTTTTGATTATCGCCATTTTACTGTGTATTTTTTTTCTTTCTGATGAAAACCAGTCCTCTGGTTGAAATATAATATTATTTATTGGATTTATAAGTCTTTTTTGTTTATATATATATATAAACATTACAAGCATAAAGCTAAACTAGTCAATATAAAATCAAAACTATCCCAAATACAAAATTAAACCAGACCAGCATAAAAATAATATTAAAACACAACCTAAGGTTTCACTGCTACAAGCAGACTTCTCAAGTGTAAAGAACTACAAAAACTACACAATATATATAATATTAAAAACTACCCACAAATCCATTCACTTCCCATCCACCCTTAATATTAAAAGAACTCTTAAATAAGTTAATTGCTTCAGAATAACAAATTTTCAGTAATAAAGACTCTTTAATTTTTCTTTTGATTTCATTTCTCTCAAAGAAGACAACCTTAGCTTCATCAAAATCAATAGTGTGGCCTGTATCTTTTTCATGGACATACAAAGCAGAACTAAGATATCTATTTTTAACTCTACTTTTATGAACCTACTCTGACCTATGCAAACCTTCTTACAAAATAAACAAGGGATAAAATATACTACAGCAGGAATAGTCTTTCTATCAAAAACTTCTTTTGTATTATTTAATAAATTATTCAATGTAACACCCCTTTTCCAAACAATTTTCTTATTTACAAACAATTTACTATTTCTACACACAATTTTATAAGAAGACAATTTAAATGGCAAAGAAATAAAATCATATTTTTCTTTAACCTTTACATCCTTACAAATATTACTATTAAATAAAATACTTTTAACAAATTTATCAAAGTATCCAACACTCATGTAATCTTTATAAAATTGATATTTCTGAAACAAAGCTATCCCACTAAAATTATTTAATTCAATATTCCTATGACAATAATTCCTTAAAGCAGCTACTTTATGAGATACAGCCCGATAGCTATCAGGTTTAATTATAGATCTTAATTCTTTACTTTTAACTAAATGACTGCACAATAAACAATTAGTTTCTATATTTCTAATTAATTTACAGTTTCTATATTTCTAATCACCAAAAGATCTAAAAATTTTAACTTACCAAAATCTAACCCCCCTCCTTCTAACACAAATTTTATAGAAGGATCAAAACAATTAAACTCATTTACAAATTCCTTCAATTTATCATTCTCAACTACAAATAAACAATCAAATTTTATAGAAGGATCAAAACAATTAAACTCATTTACAAATTCCTTCAATTTATCATTCTCAACTACAAATAAACAATCATCAACATATCTGACAAATAATTTTACATATAAACAATTCTTTTTAATAATAATTTCCTCTTCCATATAACTAATATAAACTGAACATACTAAAGGAGAAATAATATAACCTATTATCCACCCTTCCTTAATCTTATAAAAATTACCTTTAGAAGTAAAATACATAGAATCTTCCAATAACAAAGCAAATCTTTAATTACCTTAATTTTATTTTTTTTATTTTTTTTTGATACTTTTCTTAATCAATACAGACAAAAGAACATCAATACAGCTTAACCTATTAACAGACTGATACATATTTTCAAGGCTGCAGAAAGGTGTTTGCTATTAACTGAAAGGAGACCCTTTGATTCCTCTTGGAGGCCTTAAAGGAACTGAGCAGGGCAAATTCCTAATGTCCACTCCATATGTTCTTGTCATTGCAGCTGTTATTACTATGTGATTATTCATATAGTATACGAACATGGATGGGCTGGACACCAACACACATTAGCCAGTGTGGTGAGTTTATTGGCTTTTTACCTCTGAGTTTAAGATCAAGAAACACCATGGTCTTTCTTCTCAGTGCCTGATAAGGCAGAATAAATGTTTGTGTAAAGGATAAATATTTTTCCAATACATATATACAATTATGACAGACAAAAATAAAACATGGCCCTTATTCCCAGGAGGCTGTAAAGTCATCAACCAAGGCAGCGGTTGGTGGCCAAAGGCGGAGGGTGCTAAAAATCCCCTGATTGCGGACCCAGGCTGCCATTTGATGATGACTTTTTATTTAGGTACTTACAACTGCAGATCACTTTCAAGTGAAGGAAGATTGCAAGAATTAAAAGAAGAACTGTCTTATATTAAATGGGACATTATTGGACTTTGTGAAGTTAGAAGAAAAGGAGAAGAAACAATTGATTTAAAAAGTGGACATATACTCTATTATAAAGGTACACATATTGGAAATACAAGTGGAGGAGGATTCATTATAAATAAAAAGTGGAAGAACACTATTGTGGAGATTGATGGTGTATCGGACAGAGCGGCAAGATTAGTTATACAACTTAATAGCAGATACCAAATGCAGATAATTCAGGTTTATGCCCCAACAAGTTCTCATAGTGATAAAGTAGTAGAAGATTTTTATATGGATGTACAAAAGGCGTTTGATCAGAGTAAACAACATTGTAAAATTGTTATGGGAGACTTTAATGCTAGAATTGGTAGACAAATGAAAGATGAAATTGCTATAGGTAATTTTGGTTATGGTAATAGAAATGAGAGAGGACATAGACTTGTGGAGTTTGCAGAAAAAAAAAACTTTATATTATGAATTCATTTTTTGAGAAAAATGTTAAAAGGAAATGGACATGGAAGCATCCAAATGAAGGTACAGCAGAATTGGATTATATTTTGACTAACAGAAAATACATATTTCAAGATTGTAATGTTCTTAATAAATTTAACACAGGAAGTGATCATCGATTAGTAAGGTGTAAGTTATGTGTTAATGCAAAACTAGAGAGACAAAAATTATTAAGAAAAACAATATTTACAGTTGATATTCCTAATCTTCAGAAACATTCTAATGAATTTAAATTAGAACTTACAAACAGGTTTCAAGTGTTAGGAGATTTTGAACATGATTCAGATTTGAATGAAATTAATATGAAAATAACTGATACACTTTTAAAAACTGCAACAAACATAGCTGGTAGAAAAAAGCAGCAATTGACTAATAAAATTTCTACTGAGACTAGAGAATTTATGAAGAAAAGAAGAAATATGAAGATATACAAAAATGATGTATTAAAAAGAATTGAATATCTCAAATTTTGTAAAATGGTACGGAAAAGAGTTGAAAATGATATAAGAAAGTATAACTGTGAAATAGCAAGGAAAGCTGTAGAAGAAAATAAAAGTCTCAAAAATGTTAAACAACATTTTGGTATTGGTAGGAAATTTATATCTGCAATAAGAAAAAAAGATGGAATTATTACTAAAAAGAGAGATGACATCATGAAATTGGTAGAAGATTTTTATCAAGAATTATATAGTAATAAAGAACAAGGACCTCCTATATCTATTACATCTTCCGAATTGCCCAGAATTTTAAATGAAGAAGTGAGACATGCAATTAAGTGTATGAAGAATGGAAAGGCTCCAGGAAATGATGAAATTATAATTGATATATTAAAAGAAGCAGGTGAAGAAATAGAAACAAATTTAGCAAAGTTATATACCAAATGTCTAAATGATAAAGATGTACCGGAAGATTGGAAGAATGTAGTAATAATATTAATATTTAAAAAAGGTGATAAAGAAGATATTAGAAATTACAGACCTATCAGCCTTTTATCAGTTTTATATAAAAATTTTACCAAGATAATTACAACTCGTCTACAGAGAACTTTGGATTTCCACCAACCAAGAGAACAAGCTGGATTTAAAAGTGGTTTTAGTACAATAGATTATATCCAGGTATTGAGAGAAGTCATAGAAAGGAAAAACGAATATGAGTTGTCATTATGTTTTGGATTTGTAGATTATGAAAAGGCATTCGATTCTATACACATTTCTTCAGTGATTAAAGCATTGGATCATCAAGGTATGGATCCAGGATATTGCCATATTTTAAAGAATATTTATAAAAATGCAACTGCAACAATTAGATTACATAATGATACTGGAAAAATCAACATTGAGAAAGGTGTAAGACAAGGTGACTCCATATCTCCAAAACTCTTTACAGCAGTGCTGCAAGAAGTATTTTGTGGATTAAAATGGAAAACTAAAGGAGTGAAAGTAAATGGAGAGTATTTAAGTCATTTAGATTTCGCAGATGATGTAGTTGTTTTTGCAAATAATGCTTCAGAGCTGCAGGAAATGTTGCAGGAGTTAGCAGATGAAAGTAGAAAAGTCGGACTAAAGATAAATGTTAAAAAGACTAAAGTAATGTTTAATCGATTTGCTCAAAATATGAAAATAAAGATTGATTATGAAGAATTAAAAGAAGTTAACAGTTAGAAATACCTTGGTCAGATTATTAATACAGATGGAAACATAATGGAGGAAATTAATCATAGAATTAAACTTGGTTGGAGTGCTTTTGGTAGAAATAACTTGATGCTAAAAGAAAATATGCCTATGTGTTTGAAAAGGATGGTTTTTAACAAATGTGTTTTACCAGTTCTTACTTATGGATCTGAGACTTGGACACTTAATAGAAGAGCAATACAGAGACTTCAGACCACTCAAAGGAGTATGGAGAGATGTATGTTGGGAGTAACAAGAAGAGATCGAAAATGCAATGTATGGGTAAGACATCAAACAGGTGTTACTGACCTTATTGAAAAAATTAAAAGATTGAAATGGAGTTGGGCTGGACATATTGCTAGAAGAGATGATAATAGATGGACAATTGAAATTTTAAACAGGATTCAAAGAGATTGTAAAAGACCCAGAAAGAGACCACAGGTGAGATGGATGGATGAAATAAGAAAATGTGCAGGGGTGTTGTGGAGAAGAGAAGCTAAAGATCGGAGAAGATGGATTAAACTTGGAGAGACCTTCATCCTGCAGTGGATTGATAATGGTTGATGATGATGATGACATATTTTCAATATCTAAACTTCCAAATACCCAATTACTTTCCATTTTAAAATTATCAATCTTATCAAAAGCCTCAAAAGAAGAAGAAACTGTGTACTGACCAACATCAATAAATTGTTTTAAAAAATTATTCAAATACCTTATACAACACTACCTGTAAAATCAAAAATAAATCTTAAAGGAAAACCATCTTTATGAGTTTTAATATTCACGAACATCTTAGCTGATGCAAAATCATTAGGATAGCATTTTAAATAATCTACTCTATTAAAAAATTTTAAATTAACCATTTTCTTCATAATATCTATCAATTTTCTTTTAATCAAATTCCTGGATCTTTATCGAACAACATATATTTACCATTATTTAATTCTCTATCCATTTTCTCTTTGAATTCATCTCCTTTCATAATAACAAACCTACTAGCTTTGTCTTCACGAGAAATGTTTACATCATTAGCAATTAACTTATTCTTAAGATGTTTAATCTCAGCAGGATTAATAAAAAAATTTTCTTTCCTTTTTAAACTTTTATTCAAAATCGATTGAATACCAACTTTCTGCTCATCACTCAAATTACTAGATTCAATAGACAAAATTGTATCAAAAACTATATTTTTTGAATGAAATGGAACAAAATTTGGGCCTTTACCAAGAATATCTAATTCTCTATCATTTAACTTCAAATCAGAAAGATTAACAACTCTATCCTCAGAAACATTATTCTCATACCCTTTATCACTACAATAAATTTATTAACTTTCCAAAACAACCACTTTAATTTTCTTTCATATTTTTTTTACAATAGAAATTTGACCTATTCTGTCTAAATTGTCTCATAAAAAAATTCAAAATTGAATAATTAAAATCTTGCCTCCTTTCTAAATAATATCTATTCCTTTTATATAGGTAAATAAATTTGTAAAACCTTACAAAAGTATCTTTTAAAAAACTATTCAATATATATGTTTGTAACTTAAAAACTAAATTCTTATTTTGAAGCAACTTTTTATTTCTACTAAAATTAATAACACAGCACCTAGGAAAAACACTAAATTCCCTACATTTTTTAAGAAAATAAATCTGCCATTGTAAAGACTCTATCCTATCACTCAATCTAGACAAATTTTTAATCCTTCTAATATCATTCAATGGAAAATTAATAAAAACTAAACTCCACAAACCCATACTAAAAAACCCAATTACCAATACCATTATAAATTAAAACTCAATAAAAACATACACACACTTCTATATATATATAACTAAATAAACACAAATATACTCTTTCAACCCAAACTCAAACAACAAACATAATATACGTAAATGACATTCAAATATATCAATAATTAAAAAACAAAAAATATATCAATAATAAAATATCAATAATAAAGTATCAATAATAAAATATATCAATAATAAAAGAAAAAAAAATCTTTACACTACATCAGCAAAACTAATCTTAAACTCAAAAAACTCATTAAAATGTAAACATTACAAGCATAAAGCTAAACTAGTCAATATAAAATCAAAACTACCCCAAATCCAAAATTAAACCAGACCAGCATAAAAATAATATTAAAACACAACCCAAGGTTTCACTGCTACAAGCAGACTTCTCAAGTGTAAAGAACTACAAAAACTACACAATATATATAATATTAAAAACTACCCACAAATCCATTCACTTCCCATTCTCATTCAAAAAATAAATAAAAATATAAAGTGAATTCACATTTGAACATATTCTGGTCATCAAATGAATTATCTTAAATTATACATATTTAAAAATTCATAAATTAATAATAATGAAAAGAATTTAACAACAAAAATAATCTTTATCTAGATATAAAATTCCAATGCAAAGTTAAATTAACATATCTATGCTATACAATAAGTATGTATGTTATGAATCATATAAGATTTAACTATAAATTCAATAACTGTTTCTTTAATTCATAGTTATATGATGGAGAAACATTAAATAATATATAGAACAAAAATATATATACATGTGTTTGTTTAAATATCAATTATAACCAGTTTGGCTTTCCTTTTATTTTCTATTTTAATTAACAAAAAAATAAAAATAGTTTTAAAAAGTTCATATTTTACCTTCGCACTTGGACAACCATTGTTAGAATAGCTAAATAAAATATGTTGGGCAGGTCTGAAGTTGCTTCAACTAGAAGTTAAGTAATTTTGCAAAATAGTAATTGGGATAAACAGATGAAGGTAACCAAGAATTCTCGGAAATGCATTTTAGGTTGAGATGGTGATGCTTTTTCCCCAGGGATATGGATAGATAGTTGTTTATTACAATTCTTCCTTTACACAAACATTGTTACATTAATGACTTTAAATGATGTAATTTCATTTCAATAAAAATTTTATTAACAATAAATAGTGATTACATACTAATAAAGGATAAATAAATGAATAAATTGTACAATAATATGATTATGTGATGTTCTATTTGTCATCTGGCTAGATTATGTTATGAGAGCACAATTGTTATACTCTTATGTGGTTAGGTATAGTGAAGAGATTCTAAGAACTTGTTTAATGGTATTAGCATTTTTAATATGAACATGAATATTTTCTTTTGTAATTGACTATTCTATAATGCTGGGTAGGTGCGAATTGATAATCAGGAAAAGGAAAGAGCAATTAAAGATCAGGTGTCAGCAAAGACTTTACTGGAGGCAAGGAGCTGGTCACGTTTCTTGATTTTTTTGAGCGTTTGATAAAACAATGGTATGATTTGTGGCAGGGGTAATTCCATGAGACTTTTGCATCTCACTATCCATATGGAATAAAGGACAAAGGTAGAAAGCCTTATTATTGAAAAAAATTCATTATGAATGGCATTTTCAAGTGAGAAAATCATATCAGGTCTTATGTTGGAATTGATTATAATTATATCTTTCAGAGTTTTAAGTCTTGGGCAGCGGTGTATAATATGGTCTATGGTTTCATCTTCATGAGCACACAGACCACATATAGGGTCAATGCTGGTAAAACATCTTCGGTGATAAAGAAACCAATTTGTGGGTAGTGCATTAAGATTTATTTTAATGATGAAGTCAAGGAATTTGGGTTCCAGACTCCATCTTTTGAAGAGTGTAATGAGTCTTTGGTTGGTTACTTTTAGGCTGGTTTTAATGAGTTGTTGATTATAGTTGATTATATTGTATGCTTCCCATAAGGTGATTTTTTGGTTAAGGTTAAAGGGTATTATCGGGTTATAAAGTTGTAGGTGTTGTATTAGGGATTCTATCCATGAACTGGAAGAGGGTGGAGGACGATCTGTCGGTGTAATTTTTTTAATAATGTTAGAGTATCCCAGGAGAGGATCAGATTATGTAGAGTGTTGTGTGTTTTCTGTAAAATGATTGCTTGTATTGAGTGGAATGACAGTCCATTGAACCTGCATGGTCGTTGGATACCTCGCAAGCCAATAGCAACTGTCCTTTTTCTCCAGAGAAGTTTGGTGCATAATCGGTTAATTTTATTTTGAAACTGTTTAGACATTTTAATGAATGGAAGATAATATGAGATTTTTGGCATTATGATCATGTTGAGGAGGCCAACCTTTCCATATAATGAAAGGTAAGCTCTAGAGAGTGAAGTGGTGATGGCTTCAGTTGAGTGGGGGATTACATCTTGAATCTCTCTTGCCATTGCAGTTGGAGCCTTTTATTAAAAAAGCAAAACCACTAAACGACATTAACAGTATCTGGCCAATTTCCATGACCCCATTTCTTATCAAGATAATTGAGTCAGTCATTAAAGATCAAATCCAAACTCAAATTCTTAGCCATATCTCGTCAAACCAATACGGAAAAAAGGGATCATCAACCTTGCATGCTATGTCCAATGTAACTGCACTGTTCAATTACATCAGAGGACATCGTAAATCAGAACCTATTGCTGTCCAGCTGGATGTTGTGGCAGCATTTGATTCAGTCCAGATAAACATCCTCCTGGATATTCTGTTGGAATGCGACATTCCAGCCGGGATTGTACAGATGGTCAGCAATCTGCTCAACAACAGAGATATTTTCCTCTCTCTTGATGGCAAGATCACACCAGGCTTCAAGCCATACAAGTTGATCCCTCAAGGATCCCTACTCAGTGCCCTTTTCTTCACAGCATACATCAACCTTCTTCTGATGGATATAGAAAAAAACCTCCCTGGAATTTTCCTTCCCTCTCTCAATAAAAACTTCAACGTATTTGCATATATAGGTGACATCATGGTTGTGCTTCCCTCCATTAAATACCTTCCCCATCTCATGAACATATTAAACAGAAATACAGTGAAACTTGGCCTACAAATAAATTTTAACAAATCTTCCATCTGGAAGATAATGTCTGGTAAACAAATTAACTCTCCCTTTTCTGCAAAACCCCAAAGATACCTAGGTTTCCCAATCTACAAAATGATGTAATTTGGCAAAAAACACCAAAGAGTGTAGCAAAACTCTGGACAGCTGTCAAGCGATGTTAGCCGAGAGGTCAGCGCAGCCGCTTTGCAAGCAAGTAGTTGGTTTCAGATGGTTGTGGGTTCACCTCCCAGCAAGATGCTATGACATATGAAAAAAAATTCTGGACAGCTGAATTTGTTTACTGAAGCATCTTGATAATCCTGTAGATTTTAAATGAATTTTTTTCCTTTTTGTAGTAATGAAAAAAAAGCAAAATTAAAAGTTAACATTTTTCTAGATTATATAGAAACATAAAACAAAATAATAATAGATATAATAATCCAATTCATGACCCGTCTTTGCAATTCTTCCATTATGTCAGCAATTTCCATAGTACTGTTTAAATTATCCAACCCCTCAAATCATATACTGTCATCTTTCATTGTTAGTTATCAGATCCACACACGCATCAGACAATTATTTCTTTTCAACTTCTTTTCAAATACTTTAACCACCCTATTGAAGACATCAAATATTTAAAAATTAAAAAAAATACAGTTGAATCAAGAAAATTCAATGAGTTTATAAAAAAGTAGAGATTACAAATCCATTCTCCAATTTTTCCACATAAATCTGCAGTTACATTTTTAGTTATTTTTGTCATTAACATTATATTTCAGTTATTCTTCTCCCTTTTTTAATATTTTCATTGCAGTCTTATTGCAACTTTAAATAAAATATCAACTTTAAAGATATTAAAGTTACTATTAAAAAATAAAACATTTTACATAAAAAAAGAAAGTGATATGCATTGTGTATCAAATATTTATACATTTAAGTAGATATACATATAAAGGATTACAAGACATTTATTTTTTAGAATAAATAAAAAATCTTGAAGTAATTCATAAACTTTTCTCTTTTTTTTATACTCTCCATTTATTCCACTATAACTATTTTAAGGATTGAGTTGGCTAATTTTTACAATTCCCCCTCACCTCATTAAAAAATATCACCAACAACAACTAAATGCTGCAATAACAAATTATAACTTTATAACACACACAAATAATAGAGTTCTTTAAGCAATATACTCTCTCATTCCCTTTACTTTCATCTATTTTACAATATACAATAAGTATTACAGGTATTGTAAAGTTGTAATTATTTATTAAGCACACAGGAACTATATGTAAATACTTTTAAGACAGGCTTTAACCTGAATCATATGCACCTTGAAATATATATTAGTCAAACAATATCTTTAATTGTTGACAGCAGGACCTCTCAACCATGACACAAGATAGTGACAGTGGACTTAAATAGTGGAGAAAATAACAGCTTCACATTTCCAAATCAAGATGCTTCTGATTGGCCTATATAAGTGGAAAGTTAGATTAAAGATAAGATGGCCACTCTTATCTTTATAAAAAGTTGCTATTTTGTGTTGTGGTTTGAGAGGTCCCTCTATTGACAATTAAAGATATTATTTGACTATTATAAATTTCAAGATGCATGTGATTCAAGGTAAAACCTGTCTTAAAAGTAATTACAGGTATTGCAATTAATTTTTAAACTATTTTGTTTTTATCTTCTTTAGGAGACAATCTAATTTTTAATTGCATAGATATGGACTAAAGTAATGGTAATCCTTCTTAATGCCTAAGGTTTCAGGAATTGTATATTCCTTTCATCCTAATCACTATATTGGTCATATATACACTCTGATTTTCTTGACTATTTTATAGGATCCATTGTAAAGGTTGAAAAAATTTATATACTGATGTTACTGTGAATGACTAACATGGAATTCAAACTACTTACCAATTAAATTGAGAACCAATAATCTATTTAATTAATTTATTGATACACAACATTTACCTTACCATATTTGTTACAAATAATAAATTCAATCAAATAATCTTAATCACACTGATTTATGACAATACAATAGGTATGGGATATATAGAATTGTAAGATCCCTTCTTAGGCTTAAAATGCATACATACAAGTTTTGAACACACTGAAGATTAAACCACTAAACATCACATGATCACCATCTCTATACTAGACATAATCCATTGATTACTCTGTTTGACACAGGGTGGCACTACTGTATGGAGAGTTTTGCCTTTGTTTACAACAATTATGTGCTAGTATAGAGATGGTGATCATGTGATGTTCAGTGGTTTAACACTAATCCTGCCTAATAGGATAGTCATGGCTATGGTTGTTTAGGAGCCAAAGACACCAAAATGTATGGATGCTGAATTAAGTTCAGACCCTTATGACTATATATGCTATTGAGCTTAGATTGAAAATATTATTGTTTTCAATTTCATTCTCATAGTTTGTAGTAAAGTAGAGTTAAAAGGTGGCTGCTGGAGGGTTGCATTCGTTCCTAAGATCTAGGTGCAGTGCTCTCAGATCCAAGGCTTCTCACTGATGATGTCCACAAGCCAGAAACTATTCTAGGGATATTGGTTGATGGAGACACTAGATAGGGATTTTATGCACAAGCCTGTCATCTATTGATTACTCTGTTTTGGCACAGGGTGGCACTACTGTAGGGAGAGTTTTGCCTTTGTTTACACTGAAGATTATTGATAGAAGGACTGTAACTTCAAATTTTATCCTCACTGCATACTTATAAAATAAATTAAGATTGTTTTATAAATTATATAAATTTTGAATAGTTTAATTAGCTCTTAATCTATTTAAAAATACATGCTCCTGATACTATGCAAAATTATTATAGATAGCTAATCACATTTCCTCACTTCATCTGTATCTCAACATCATATTTTCATCATTTTTATTTTTACAATTATTTACTATATATCCTTTACTTACATGAGTTCCTAATATTTGTTTCCCAATGATAAATCCTATAGGCTTCAGAATTTTCTCATAGTTCTCTTCATGGAAATTTTCTTCAGCCTATCCTCCAAAATTCTAGCCTTACATTAGAAAACATTACTGATTTTACAGCCATTATCCTGACCAAATCTTTATTTTATGGTACTATCGCAAACTCTAAAGTCCTTAACCTTAAAGTCATTACTCTTTCTATCTAAGAATTTTGTAATAAATACAATCTTTTCACTATCTTTAGGAGAGTTATTGACTTCAAAATAATTATTTTTATTAACTTGTTGTCTTTGATAATTTATGTCATCTTGTATTGGACTGTGGTTAATCATAACATTTCTAACTTTAACATTATCATCTTTCATATCCCCTATTTCTGTTTCATCATCATCTTGTGATTTTTCATATAAAATACTACTATTCACTAGTCCTTGGGTTACAGCTCAGGATTTCTCTATAACTTTGTCTAATTCACTTGCATTTTATCTTTTTCCCCAAAGACAATAGCTTCAACTTAAGATCCTTTCAACTCCTTAGAAATAGCATTAATTCCTATTTTCAAACCTCCAAAATTAGCAACAATCTTAGCTTTGAGGGTCTTAAAAGTTTTTGAATGACCATCAAATTTTGCATCCATCTTAGCATTTAAATCCTTTGAATTTGCATTCATCTTGGCAGAGATGGCATCCATTTTAGCATTTAATTCATCCTTTAAATCTCCAGAATGACATTCATCTTAGCATTTAAATTATTTAAATCTTTAGAATTGGCATACATTTTAACTAAATCCAGTCTTCAACTTTTCAAACATTTGTATGAACACAGCATTACTAATGCTAGACTTGCCTGACATATTGTCATTAGTTATCAGACATAATATGTATAATAACAACATTAGTATACTATAAGAACTTAATATATAGGGTATATGAGCACAGACTTTCACACTGTCCACCACTCTCCACTCTTCCTTATAACACTGATACACTTGAACACATATATGTCAAAAAGATAAATAATCACCAATATATGTATTTCATGCTAAACCAGCAATCATCAGTTGGTCCAGATTACCATTTCTACACATATATGCTATAAGTGCTCAGATATATATTAAGATAGCCAATTTTCATACTTTAATGGACAGGCTTCAATCTACTCCACACACAAACTCTTCAACCATCCATCCAATTGAAAATCTGATGATGGAATGCTCAAAGGCCACCCTGAGGCCAAGATTCTTGTCACATCCAGGTTGACCATAGGTCAATCTGACCCCTCGTGTATAGGACATAATCCATTTAATACATATACAAGGGTTGGTCAGACATCTCTACTATGTAATAACTGAAACACAGGCTTATTATATACCTGTGTCTATATATGTAATATATAGGGTATATGAGCACAGGCTTTCACACCATCCATCACTCTCCACTCTATCTTATAACACTAATACACTTGAACACACCCACATCGAAAAGATAAATAATCACCAATATACGTATTTCATGCTAAACCAGCAATCATCAGTTGGTCCAGCTTACCATCTCTACACATATATGCTATAAGTGCTCAGATATATATTAAGATAGCCAATCTTTATACATTTAAGAACTTAAATAAATATACATATATATAAATCTTGAACTTAGATATTTCAAAATTTAGTTTCTTTTGTCTTGCTGTTATCTTTAAAAAAATCATACCAAAAAAATATAATGTAACGAAAATACAAAAAATAAATAAATAAGCAACTCTATCCTTATTTTTTTCTTTTCTGAGTAATATAATATCTGATAATTAATAAAATATACTCATAGAAAAGATATGTATTTATATATCATATTCGTGGCATCGTAGACCTCATGAACATGATTAATATATTGAAAGCATGCTAGGCAGTAATAAAGCTGGATGTTAAAAAATTACCTTCTCTGTTAGTATATATTAATATGACTCCTTGTATCTGTGATTGAAATCTCATAACTGTTTATCAATAAAGGACTATTGAGTGTGAGCACTCCACACTATTATATGCAAGTCTTAACAAAGCTGCAAACCTGTATTCTAGTATGGGCTTCAGATGAGAGAGTCTGGAACTTTGGAAGATTCCTGGGACCTGAACTCTGATTCTTATGGGGGGAGTGGGGCTGGGATGTGAAGTGCTATGGGGATTAGTATGGGTTTCATCTTTCTCATCTTCAGAGCAGTGGAGATGATGTGATGCATTGTGGTTTTAGTCTCTTTGTTCTCTATATGATCATAGGTTGGTTATTATACTATGTGATAATCTGTAGATGGCATATGATATAAGCATGTGGGATCTACATTTTTGATTAGTGCTGCAGCATTGCTTGTCTTGGCTGTGAAGATGAGAGAATCTCATGCTTGGGTGACTCAGGCCAGAGAGTTCTACTAAGGTTTAAACTTCAAATTGAGGCTGCTGTATCACTCATTTCTGCTATCCGGATGGCAGTTTATGGTGCTTGGAAGGTCTCACAAGCCTGGGTTTGGAGGGATCTGGATGCTGTGAGGATTAGTAAGAGCATTGGATGAGAGAGTCTGAGCTTTGGAAATACACCAAGGCCTGGTTCCTAGTTTTTATGAGGGGGGCTGGGACATGGGTGCTGCTGGGATTAGTACGGGTTTTCACTTTCTCATCTGGATGGTGGGGATGATCTGATTCTTGGTAGCTGTGATCTACCTAGTTGCCATTAAGGCCAGAGGTTACTTAGTAAACTATGAGAGAAGCTATGAATGGCAAGTTCTGCATTGTAAATCATAGTTTGAATCTTGTATATCACTACATTTAACATGTAAATTCAAAGATTAATAAATCATATTTTGAGAAAGAAAAGCTGCAACCTGTATAAGTTTGTTAAATAAATATCTCATAACTTTTTGCAATCTTCTGCTAGCAAAATTTATTTTTGTAATTAATTCTTTCTAAAAACAAACTTTTAAATGAAATCAAACATTTAAATTATTTTTTTATTTACTTTAATAATGAAAATACCAGAATTCCTTTGTTGGTTAATCCATATATATAATAAAAAAAATTGAAACATTTTGCTATAAGAATTAATTTTTAAAAAGTCATTACATTGATATTTGAGTTTACTTTTATAATGTAATTTTAAAAATATTCATAATATTTTTAATCCTTACTCATTAAAATTCAAAATATAACATTGGATTTCTTGAATCAATATTATGTTTTAATTATAAATATAATGTACAAAGGCAATGCTTAATAAATTCTCCATTCATTGCTATGCTGTTCAAATATCTCCAGTCTAAGAAGTAATATTGTTAAAATAGGCAAAACTATCAATATGTATTGCCACTTGATGCAAGCCAGAGTAATCAATGAATGCCAGAAGACAGAGTGGCAATACATATAGAGAGTTTTGCCTGTTTTAACAGTTAAGAGCAAGCATAAGAAATGGTGATCATGTGATGTTTATTGGCTTAAAATAATATTAAACCACTAAACATTACATGATCACCATCTCACTGAAGAAGGCCACAAGCCAAAAACTAGTCTGGGGATATTGGATGAGTAGGCACTAGATAGGGATTTTATGCACAAGCCTTCTGGCATTCATTGATTACTCTGGTTAGCACAAGGTGGCACTACTATATGGAGAGTTTTTTCCTGTTTAAAATAATATTGTTGTAGTGTAATTTTCATTATACCACTCTTACACAGGGTAGAAACTGATTTATATCTGCTTTTAACATCTTGTGGAGGAATGCAATCATAAACATACGACCAAAGGTATGTGAAAAGATTTATGATCTCCAAGATGCACATTTCATGTTAAACCAGCACTCATCAGTTGGCCCAGACCCCAATCCCTTACACATATCTTTATCATAGTTCAGAATACATAGATAGTAAATGACTACAGTTATATTCATGTGTCAAACTTACTGTTTTTACAACTTTGATACAAACCATTTAAGGGATGTATATTAATAATTTTTATTAGTCATTCATTAAACTGGAGTTTATCCAATATTAAATAATGTATCTGTAGAGTAATTTTCATTATAGATTTTTCGCACAAGATAGGTACTGTTGCCTATTCACTTTTAAGCCCTTGTGGAGGACTGCATTCATAAACATATGACCAAAGTCATACAAAAAAAGATCTTGATTCTCCAAGATGCACATATCATGCTGAACCAGCACTTATTAGTTGGCCCATATCACAATCTCTTACATGTCTTTATCATTGTTTAGTATATATTATAACGATCCAAACGAAGTGGGAGACCGCATCGCACCGCACTGCACTACCAAAGGCGCCATCTAGGCATTTGAGCCTAGAAAAATTTATAAAGTAGGCAGATACGCGCTGTTAGGATTCCACTTTATTTACATATTTAGATCGTTAGCCCATTGTCACTAGCTCAGTGGAGACGCAGAGATAATAAAATATATAACCTTAGATATAAATATAAAAAATAATAAAAAGCTACAGCCAGAAATTAACACAGAAAAATATTTATTTACGCACATATAAAATCATTCTAAATTCGAGAATAAGTTTAACATTTAGATTTTTATCTTAATTTTTAATTTTTACATTTAAAATAGCTGGCTATAATGTTTAATATTTTATTTAGAGGGTCGGGTATGAATAGGCTACATAGATCTGCATTTGAAAAGACAATATTCTTCCCTTATTTAACCCTAGGCTAAAAATTCAAAGTCAAACTGATGCCAATCATCCGATACATTTATGTATTCAATGTAGCATAAAAATACAACAGCACTAAATAGACTATACTGTCAGGAATGCATCTGAACAGTATAGTGAGAAGTATTGTTGCTCTCCATACTAGGAATGCTACTTCTGATGGCGAGTAGAACAATAAACATAAACTCCATAGGAATGGATTGCGTCTTGCATCTTACTATCCAATTCCATAGGCAACAGGGGGTGTGCGGCGTGGCGGATCTCCTGCTACATTTACTACCTACACAAATATATCGCAACCATTGAGCCAATTCAACCACGAAACAAATAACCTAAGATTACCCTCCCTTAATATAACCTTACAAAACTATATAGCCATTCACGCCCGACTTAAATTTATCATTTAGATATGTTCGCACAGATAACTTTTATACAATTTGTTTTAAAATGTTAAGTATAGATCAACTGCACAGATTCCACGGTCAAAAACATCCAAATTAAACACAATCGATCAAAATACAAAATCATCGATAACGTCAATTGCAAAAAGGGAATACACAAAACCCATGGCACTCACCATAAGGTGCTTGCATTAACATCGTTGACCTATACATTCTAATCGACTGTGAAAATCTCAACATCATCAACCGCTAACGAATCTATGCACTGTCTATACCCAACTTTAAATTTTATGCATTTAGAATTTAAACAATAAATAATTTATACAATTAAAATGAATGGAAATGATTTTTTATCAATAACAAACATATAAAATTAAACATCAATTGATTTTAAACTTAAAGATCAGATAGAAATTCCATTTTAACATTTAAATTGCTTGCACGAAAGTTCTTAATTATTTAAAAGTTTTTAAGCTCATTGTTAATAGCTTACGGAAGAAGAGTCCAGGTTCTTGTTTTTCCACGGAGTTTTTGTTTGAAACCAGGTCAGATGTTTCAGAGGTAGCATTAGCTGGTTCATTTCGGTATCACAATCAGTTCATTTTTTAAAATAGAGAGAGAGTGTGTGATATGTGCATCTCTATCACCACTCTCCAAAAAACCAACAGCTGGAACTGCCCAATACTAATATTTCTCCTTTTTATATTATCCACACGGCTTCCATTGGTCAAGCTAATTTCTCTTATCTAATTTCCATCTGACCCTTTAATTACATAAGAGCCTTGAGGGCTATCTTGTTTTTCAAATAATAAACAATCATTTCCATTTATAGATTACAGGAATTAATTAATACCTGTTTTTATTTTAACTTATATTAAATATTTTAATATTTAACTCTTGTATTTTTTTATCAAAAAAAAATACGTTCAAATACTTTTTTTTTATTTATAAAAAAAAAAATATTTTTAAAGTTTAGCATCTGTGCGAATATATATATTTAACAACATTTTAATTTTAGCGTTTAGTTTTTTTATAGATTTTTAATATATTTATTTTTATTTGCGAACTTTGTTTTTCTTTTAAATTAATGTATTGACATATTTATATATCGTTACAATATATATATATATATAGAGAGAGAGAGAGAAAGAGAGGGAGAGAGTAATTCATGTGTCAAATATGCTGCACTCACAACTTTTATATAAATAATTTCATGTAAGTATATGAATAATTTTTATTAGTTATTCATTATACTAGAGATTATTCCATAATGAATAATATTTCTGTAGTGTATTTTTCACTATACCAGTCTTATGGAAAGTAGATAGAAGCCTGGCTCTACCTTTTGTGAGAATGGTGTAGTGAAAATTACACAATAGAAATACCCTTTATTATGGAATAATCTCTAGTCTAACAAATGATTAATAAAAGTTATTTATTCCCAGATTAGTATCTATCTTAGAGCCTTCATCAGTGAGAAACTTTTGGATTTTTTTACCAGTGTTCCACAGGATACCATATAATACTAAATTGGATCTCTAGTCTAGCAAATGATTAATATATATATATATATATGTGTGTGCTCTGCACACAGTTAATGAAGCTATTAATAAATTGTCAAAATTTTTACTGCCAAGCATGCTTTTGGCAACTGCCAAGCATGGCGAGTTATTCTGTTAATAACTGTAAAACTATGCAAATTTATATGCAGATGTTACATGGACCATTTACGAGATAGGGAATAGCAGGCCTCTCTTCTGTTGATTGCCGATGGGTTAGCCACAATGAAGTAAGCTTCCCTAACTTTACGTTTGGTGTCGTTTGTTTCAGAGCAAACAACACTGGCTGTGGTAGGTAGAAAAGCATGTCCAGAGTTTCTTTTGTGTTCAACAAAAATCGAATTACCTTCATACTTTGTTTTGGTTTTATTGTAAAGGTATCGGTGTTGAGCTACTCTGGTGGCAATGTTAGTTTTGGTCTCTCCATAATATGTTGCCATGCAATTTCTTTGGGGGAAGGTAATTTTGTACACAACTTGAGGGGTGAGTTCAGGTTTGATCCTGTCTTTGGTATTATTTATCAGTCTATTGGTGTTGGGAGGTGAATGGAAAGTGACTTCAAAGTCACATGATAGTTGATTGATAAGGCTTTTAGCTGTAGAGTGAACGTATGGGATTAAGATTCTTGGTTTGTTTTCTTTCTTGTGGTTGTGGTTTATTTTATAGAAAAATTTGTTGACTTTTCTGTTGATGGATGAATAAGTGTGTCCAATTTTCCTTAAATCAGTTATATAATTGATGAGATTTTTTCTTTTATCTGCCTCATATTTGCACAAGTTATGGTTCCTAAACATGAATGAGGAGAGGGCTGCAAGTTTGTGTGAGTGAGGCGCATAAGAATTAGGGTTTGTCAAGCCTCTTACTTCCAAAGGTTTGACTACCATTTGGTAGTCCAGCTTATCTATGTTTTTGCTAACACATATGTCAAGGTATTTGACCTGTTTGTCTTGGTTTTCCCAAGTAGTAGTAAAAGTAAGTTTGGTATTATTATGGAGGCTATTGTGAAGGTTAGAGATGATGTCTTCTGGGGCAGCAACGAATATGTCATCAATGTAGCACATATATATCATATGTGGGGTTGACATGAAGAGTGCAGGTAGTATTAGCTTCTCATAATGGTCAAGTGCAACACTTGCCATTATACCACTAAGTGGGAGGCCCATCGGCCATCCGTTGTTCCTACTAAACCACTTATCTCTGAAAACAGCAATTATATTTAAATCAAGCCATTTTAAAAAATCAATTATATAACTGATTTAAGGAAAATTGAACACACTTATTCATCCATCAACAGAAAAGTCAACAAATTTTTCTATAAAATAAACCACAACCACAAGAAAGAAAACAAACCGAGAATCTTAATCCCATACGTTCACTCTACAGCTAAAAGCCTTATCAATCAACTATCATGTGACTTTGAAGTCACTTTCCATTCACCTCCCAACACCAATAGACTGATAAATAATACCAAAGACAGGATCAAACCTGAACTCACCCCTCAAGTTGTGTACAAAATTACCTGCCCCCAAAGAAATTGCATGGCAACATATTATGGAGAGACCAAAACTAACATTGCCACCAGAGTAGCTCAACACCGATACCTTTACAATAAAACCAAAACAAAGTATGAAGGTAATTCGATTTTTGTCAAACACGAAAGAAACTCTGGACATGCTTTTCTACCTACCACAGCCAGTGTCATTTGCTCTGAAACAAACAACACCAAATGTAAAGGTAGGGAAGCTTACTTCATTGCGGCTGACCCATTAACAATCAACAGAAGAGAGGCCTGCTATTCCCTATCTCATAAATGGTCCATGTAACATCTGCATATAAATTTGCATAAAATTTGCATAGTTTTACACTTATTAACAGAATAACTTGCCATGAATATGGGACTGTAGACTGTCCTGAAAGCGCTTGGCAGTAAAAATTTTGACAATTTATTAATAGCTTCATTAACTGTGCACAGAGCACATATATATATATTAATTTATTTAAGCGTTAATGAAGTAAAATCTTAACTATTTCAAATGATTAATAAAAGTTATTTATTTACAGATTAGTTTCTATCTTATAGCCTTCATCAGTGAGAAACTTTTGGATTTTTTACCAGTGTTCCAGAGGATACCATATAATACTAAATTGGATCTCTAGTCTAGCAAATGATTAATAAAAGTTATTTATTCCCAGATTAGTTTCTATCTTATAGCCTTCATCAGTGAGAAACTTTTTGGATTTTTTTTACCAGTGTTCCAGAGGATGCCATATAATACTAAATTGTCCAAGCACTTTACTACTGTTACACAATACTTTTATTTACACCCTTTCTCTCAGTTTACAGTTTCAATGGTACCAATAATCTTCTTCAGAAGTACAACATAATATAAACATATAAATATACATGAACATATAATTACATTCTATATCTACATCTTATAATATCTTTTTATTTTGCACTATTATTATTCATTTCGTACTCTTTTTATATTCTATACTTATTAATCAAAATATTTCCTATATATATATATTCTATTTTTATTCTTTATTTTACTTTATTCTTATAATATTTGACTCTAAATTAATACCTTTTATATTTTACATTATTATTCATTTTACTAACAAAGAGTTCATGTGTACTATTGAAAAAAATACAAAAAGTTCCTCACTGATGAAGATCATATTTGATTAGTCTAAGACTATTTGAAGATGATAGCAATGGATAGAAATTCAAGAACTATCATTTAGCATCTACTGATTATTAAAGATTACACTCAATCATTTAAAACTGATAAGAATAGATTATGCTAATTAATAACCAAGATATAAGTAAAGGTAATAGGATAACTACTTGGTAATGGTGATATCTTTATTTCCATTTACTAGATCTTCTAGTTTAAATTGTTTGTAGTTTTGGTTACATCATAACTGAAAAATTTATCTAGATTATTATATAGAAATTTCCATTTATGTTTAATGTCTACAAATCTATATAATCTATAATTTAATATATGTAGCAGATAGTTAAGAGTCTTGATTACTTGTGAGATTTTAATAAGCTTGTGATATTTCAAATTCTCACACATGCACAGTCTTTAGGTCTCATTTCTGGTATTGATCACATGATTTTAGTTTGCTCTTCAATGTTTTAATTGATTGTTACCATGGTTACATCATATCTGAAAAATTTAACTAGATTATTACATAAAAATTCCATTTATATTTAAGTGCTTTAGCTGCAAATTCATGAACATTTCTAATACATTAAGACTTTCCAAAGTGTGATCAAGCAACCATAAAAGCATTCATCTAAACACAGGTCTAAATTAGTATAAGAACCTTAATGCATTAAATAGACATATAACATAAGGTAAGTCATCTTATAGGCTAAGTGCACAATAATTAAATATATTCTTTCATAGGCTAATCTACAGTAATTAATACATTATTTTACAAGATGTGAATAGACCAATGGTTGATTAATAATTCATTGTTACATTCTACAAGCAGCAATAATGAATAGTAAAAATAATCTCATGTTTTTAAATAATTAGTAATTCAGTTGTAAATAATATTTACTTTGCAATGATAAAACTTAAAATAAGATAATTTAAATTGTTTTAAGTAAATAGCAATGATAATAGTGATGAGACATTTTTTTAACATCTTAACAACACTTTCTTCCTTTAACATAAAGTACAGATTTATCTAAAGTTAGGTTTAAACATAATATTGGCTTGCAAAATTAATTCTTGTTTGTTTTTTATGTCACTGTCTAAACAAAATCAAGTTTTTTAAAAAATCTAAAATAACTGTCTAATAAAGAAAATGTAGATGCATCAGGTAAAATGGCAATGTGTTATACCAAACACATGACAAAGTTCTCCAATAACAAAAGCATCAATAAGGTAATCTTATATAAATCTAATTATCATGTGATCACCATTTCCTATGCTAGCACATAACTCTGGTTGGCATAGGGTGCACTACCATATGGAGAGTATTGCCTGTTTAATAACAGTTATGTGCTAGCATAAGAGATGGTGATCAAGTGCTGTTTAGTGGTTTAACATCAATCCTGCCTAACAGGATAGTGATGGCCATGGCTGTTAAAAAGCCAAAGACACCAAAATGTATGGGTGCTGAACTGAGATCAAATCCATATGACTATATAAGCTATTGAGATTAAATTGAAAATTTTACTGTGTTTTCAATTTCCTTCTCATAGTTTTGTAGTTAAGTAGAGATAAAAGGTGGCTGCTGGAGAGTTGCATTAGATCCTAAGATTTAGGTACAGTACTCTCAGATCCAAGGTTCCTCACTGATGAAGGCCACAAGCCAGTAACTAGTCTGGGGATATTGGATGAGGAGGCACTAGATGGGTATTTTATGCACAAACTTTCTGGCATCTATTGATTACTCTGGTTGACACAGGGTGGCATTACTATATGGAGAGTTTTGCCTGTTTAATAAATCTCATTGCATATATAATGGTTTGCATGAATTGTATCAATGTGGCAAGTTGGAAAAAATATGTACTCTTATATACAGTTTAAACACTTTTACCATTTAAATGAATTTGCTTGTATATGGATGTGATGAAAAGCCACAAACAATTAAAGAATAAAATAAATAGTTTATTACAAACTCTAAATATATATTGTTTCAGTTTATAATTTAACAAAAAATACATTATCCACTGTTACTATTTACAATAAAAATAAATTAAGCAAACCTTTATATTAATTGATGCATAAGTTAGATATAAGGCACATATAATATATTATATCCATGTTATATTTAGGTTATACAAATAAATAGAGAAACCTCCTCCAGTTTGAATTTAATAATCAGTGATACATACTAAGGTTAATTAGTGCATCTGAATGTACTAATAATATAATTATAGCTAGTAGTACATTAAAATATATTTACATTGAAATTAGTGTACAATTTCTTAATATATAATTTAAGTGATATAATATATATAAAACAATTGTATTAGTCTTAGATAGACAAACCTTGTGGAGTAGAGAAGTATAAACTCAATACCTTACTCAACATACAACCATTTGAAAATATTTAATATGGAGTAGGGGAATATAAACAATTCCTCAAGCTTTCTCTTGGTAATCTTGGTTTTTGTGATCATTTGTTATCATCATCAAAAAATATAGTCCAGGCAATTGTCAGCAACAGGAAGAGGTACAATTCAGGTGATTTGTTAGCATGCCATAAGCCTCCTTTTGTCGAGGATAGCCAAGCTGTCTTCTAGAACATATTTAAGTAGCTACTTGATCCATTTGAAGTGACCATGGCCTCATGAATCAAAACTCTGCAGTAAACTATAGAGCAGCTACTGAACTTGTACTACCTTAGATCTTCATAGGAGCTCTATATAACCCTGTCAGTCATCTCTCTGGGCAGCTAAAACCAACTGCTGCAAATTTCAACAAACCGCAACAAAATATTATAACCAGATGATAATATTTGGAACTTCTTCTGCACAGATAAATATATGGATTTTGTTCAGGCTTGCATGGAGATGGAAGGATGTAGGTGGATCTTACTCATGTTGATGGACCTTTTCTGGATGGCAACTTCATTGATGACCATGGGGAAGCCAATGCCCACTACTCACTCATAATGGCAGATACTTTTAACATTTTCTATTTTCTTCTTTCTGAATAATGAAAGAGTAGCTCGCTGAATCTTAAGCAGGATGACTAATTTGAAACTTGTGCCAAATATATCAGATCTTACACGCGAAATGTTAGTTGAATATAAATATGATCTTGTGCAAATATAGGACTTTCTTTTCTCCTTTCTATTATTCTTATTATATTCTAATTAATCATCAAATTTTATATTTTTTTAAACTTTCTTATTCCTCTCTTATATTATGTTATCATTATATCTATGTCTTTATGCAATGCAACCTTCCATGCTTATGTACTTAATTTTTATGCCTGGGGTTCATTTTCTAATTGTTAATGGATTTAGTCCTGCTTTGACTTTTAATTGATGTTCCATTAGTTTTTCACTTCCTCATGCCTTATGCGCATCCGATACGTTTCCTTGCCATTATTTTTTTTTACTTTTATTTAACACCTTAAAACATGTACTGACTCTGAAGATGTTCAACAGTAACTATTATAGCCGATTGTATCTGTAGATAGGGAAATATGCACTTACACTCCCTTCTGTAATGGCTTCTTCTTTCTTCCATTGCATAAAATATTTTAACATTTTTTACTTAATTGATTCTGCTTTTAACAAAATATTTTTTAAAAAAAATAATGTAACAATCAGTTTTTAACTTTCAAATGTAAAATAATATACACACACACGCATATTACTAATGTGTGCACATATTAGGAAATTAATTATATATATGATGGGAGATAATTCAAGCAAACATGAAGTAAGCATATATGCATGCAGATATGCACTGCTTCAATATATGTTTTTGCACATGATTATACTAATAGAAATATATAATTATAATTCAGAATTGTCAGCGAAAATAAATTTATAGTAAGAAGAACTTATTACTAAGATATTTTAAAAGACATCAATACAAGTTGGTATGTATATATTTACCAGACATTGTGATTTCTTTATTCAGCATGCTTTTTGTGTTTGTTTTCTACTTATTTACGAATATTTTTAATAGCTTAGTGTTAATGAACTAGATGAAATCTGAGTTTGATAAGTCTTGAGAATTTCTGGTGGCAAATACACACAGACTTTTCTTTTTTGCAGATTACATCAGATGACTGGCCAGAGGTAGTTAGTAAATTGTGTCTGTTTTTAGTTAAAGTAAAGATGCCAAATTAATTTGGATTGGTCAGATGAATGACCAATCATAAAAGTAAAAATATATAATGTGATGTAATCTTCATTACTGATGGGAAAGATGTCATAATTTTGCAGATGCTGAGCATATGATAATTTTTCTGCTTCCTTAATTTACTTATTTATTCTTCTCATCCATTTATTATCATACAATTCTTTGATTTTCATTAAAACAGGCAAAACTCTCTATACGTATTGCCACACAGTGCAAGCCAGAGTAATCAATGGATGCCAGAAGGCTTGTGCATAAAATCCCCATTTAGTGCCTACAGATCCAATATCCCCCGACTAGTTTCTGGCTTGTGGCCTTTGCCAGTGAGGAGCCTTGGATCTGAAAGCACTGCATCTGGATCTTAAGATCTAAGGCAAGTAGTTCCGAGATAAAAGGTGGCTGATGGAGGGTTGCATTAGATCCTAAGATCTAGGTGCAGTCCTCTCAGATCTAAGGCTCCTCACTGATGAAGGCCACAAGCCACAAACTAGTCTGGGAATGTTGGATGAGTAGGAACTAGAAGGGGATTTTGTGCACAAGCCTTCTGGCAGCCATTGATTACTCTGTCTTGCACTGAATGGCAATACTATAGAGAATTTTGCTGTTTTAATAACAGTAAGTGCAAGCATAAGAAATGATGATCATGTGATGTTTATTGATTTTCATTAAGGTAGAAACCTAATAATAGTATTACGTTTTATTTATTTCTATATACCATCATGATTTGCGACTGCTCTTCAATATTAGTTTTAGTTAATTAATAATTTGCATTAGTAATGTTTGCAATAGTGTTTTTTTCTGCATTAATTGTGACTTTGATATTTAACAAACTTGAAAATTGCTAACAGCGTATTTACTAATGAGATAATTTTTGTGCTTATTGTAATAGAACATTATACTCTTTTAAATATTCAGATAGATCTTTTTCTCAGTAAAAAAAATGAACCTATAATTTTTTTTATATACAGCTATCACTAAATTAACATATTTTAAAAATCCATCGCTTTTGTATGTACTTAAAGTGTAAATATGTTGACAAATGATCTTATGAATAAATAATATCAATAATAATCATTTTTATTAGTATTAATTTTGCGTTTAAATTTTAACTTTTTAAAATATAATATTAAAAAAAAAAAAAAAC
This sequence comes from Epiperipatus broadwayi, assembly GCA_028023455.1. Lineage (NCBI taxonomy): Eukaryota > Metazoa > Onychophora > Udeonychophora > Euonychophora > Peripatidae > Epiperipatus > Epiperipatus broadwayi. The sequence goes on along the minus strand of JAQFVV010000441.1, from coordinate 523,035 downwards.
TTCAATAAAAATTTTCAATATGTTTTTATGTAATTATTTTGAGTTTAAAAACATTACAAAAATATTTGCTCTTTAGCTAAAAATAAAAATAGAAGTTAAAAATACGGAAAACCTTTAAAACGCTAACAGTTGAATAAGCAATAAACAAAACTGTAATAAATTCGAATATAAATAAAAACATCAAATGTTACAATAATATTAAACGATTTCGTTTTAAAATATGTTTTAAACTATAAATAGATCTTTCGCAGCCATAATTTATGCAATACATTTGCATCTCCATCAGTAATCATTAATTATATATAAATGCTTATGTCAGAAAAAAAATATATATGTTGTTTAACGGTATATTAAATGTTTGTATTTAGGTGCTAATATCTATCAATTTACAATATATTGGGGTCCAGTTTAAGACTTTGACTATGCATCTACTATAATCTTTTCTAGCAATATGTTCAATCCAGCTCTATCTCTGTTTTTAAATGATGTCATCGATACCTGTTTGGATCGTACTTGTTTTCCCCATTATCTTTTCCCACTTCGCGGAGTGAATCTAAAAAAAGACTATATGTGAGGTGGATAAAAGAAATAAAAAATTTGTTGGTCCTGATACAGAGAAGGGAAGCCATGAATTGGAGAAACTGGATTATATTTGATAAGATGTTTATTCTGCAGTGCATTAATAATGATTCAAAATGAAAGTGATTTATTTATTTATACCTCTCAACATTTTATATAAATGTATGAAAATAAAGGAAAATAATAATTAATGTTACATAAATGTTTCCAAGTAATGCTATCTTTTCAATATGTGTGAGATCAAATGTGTCAGCAGTATGAGATAGCGTAGATATTGAGAGTCGTGTGAAAGTCTGAGTTTAAACTCCCTATATATTACATATTGAAGTGCAAGTATGAAAAAGCCTGTACTGTAGAAAAAAATATATATATTAGCTATATGCTATAGTTTATGTTTAAAAAATTTATTCCAGCGATTATTAGAAAAATGAAGAAAATATTTAAATTGTGAATGGCTGTTTATAATGGAGGATTTAAATACCTGAATGCATGGTAAATTAAATAATATAGTTCTAAGTCCATATAGCCCAAATAAAAAATGAATTAAGCTAATAAGAAATATTCATATCAAATAACTAATATAATTTATTAATATAAAGCAAATAGAGGAATTGGAACGTATAGTCTATATTCGTTCTTCACTTCCATCCCAAACAACTATCTGGTCCAACTGATGAGTGCTGGTTCTGTATGAAATAGAAATACATATATTGAGGATTATCTATTTTTTTTCTCATGTATGTGGTCATGTGTGTCAGTTGTTTGTGATGGAGTGGAGAATAAATATAGACTGAAATATCCTAAGTTCAAATCCCTCTATTTACTTATATAAGAAACATTCGTACACAGAACGAATAGGCTAATTAATATAAAACTATAAAATTTATTAAATTGTTAAAATTTTAAAATGATAATGAATTACTAATGATCACATGATCACTAAGATCTAGGTGCAGTGCTCTCAGATCCAAGGCTCCTCACTGATGAAGGGCACAACCAGAAACTAGTCTGGGGATATTGGATGAGTAAGCACTAGATAGGAATTTTATGCATAAGCCTTCTGGCATCCATTGATTACTCTGGTTGGCACAGGGTGGCACTACTGTGTGGAGAGAGTTTTGCCTTGTTGAATTACTAATGAATCAGTAATTGAAATAGTTGAATGAAATTTTGAAAAATAGAGTAAAATTTGCTATCAATTTCATCAAATAAAATAATATGGGAAAAATTTTCAAAACGGTATATAAAACTCGAAGAATTCTAAATCGTTATAAATTAACCAAAACGGTAGTTTTTGTATTCACTATATAAGAAAACACCTATAAATAAAAATATATAATATTCCAACAGAAGGCAGCAAAAGAGATTTTTTTTCTTTTTGGGGGGAGGCAAAAATTACTCAATGTTTAGTGAGATGAAAGTCCTACATCAAAATAAAAGTCCGTCAAATAATGTAAAAAATACTATGATTTTTTTTATGTGATATCTTGTGCAAGAAACATCAAATTGCCAACAATATTTTAAATGCCTTTTAATTTCAAGATGATTTATTTGAGTGCTTAAAAATCATCTGGAAAATATATGCATGCAACCAGAAGCTACATACATAGCTTAATTTATAAAATTTTAGAGACTTTTATTAAATATTTAGAAAAAAAAAAAATAATAACAATCAGTCATTTAAAGATTTAGCTATATATTTATCATAGATGTAATTTTTTAATAATTTTCTCCTATTATCAATTTTTAAAGAAATATATGTATATAACTAAGTTATATTATAATTTTTCTGTTACATTTTTTTTATTATGGCCAAAATACATTTCAATATACCAAGGAAGGCATACTAAAGTGGAGATGAAAACATATTTCGCCCACTAATAGTATTACATAATAAATTAATTATGGAAAGAGAAAAAAATCACCTATGATAAAAATCTTTGAAGTATATTATTTAAATTTAGTGATGCAATGTTTATTTGAAATGTTCCATGTTAATGCATTTTTCAATATATTGTATTACATGCCTATGACAAAACAAGAAATATCAGTGAGTTTTGAATTATTATAAAAAAGGGCAAAGAGTTTCCTGAATAACAAATAAAATGATAAACAACAAAAGCCTTATCAAAATATCCACACTAAAAACAGTTAAAATTACTAAAATGAAATTCATCTAACACTAATGAGTGAACTAATGTTTCTTATTGCATTGTCAAATGTATATCAGATAATACTAAATCATCCATGCACTTTACTACTGTTACACATATATTTCCTAACTTAAGTTAGGATATATAAAAGTTTTGAAGAAGATTGCTGGGGCAATTGAAACTGTAAATTGTAAAAGAGGGTGATAAATAAAGCATTGTGTAACAGTAGAAAAGTGATCTCCTAACTTCAACTGCAGTTGTGCAATTGAAGTTAGGAGATATAAAGTTCTGAAGAAGATTGCTAGTGCAATCGAAACTGTAAACTGTAAAAGAGGGTGGTAAATAAAGCATTGTGTAACAGTACTAAAATGCATGGATGATTTAGTATTATATGAGCATTGTGTAACAGTAGTAAAGTGCATGGATGATTTAGTATTATATGATATACTAATGAGTGAATATATGTGTATGTGTGAATGTACATTTATAATCCAATATTTGAAAGTATATGCTTTTGGAAGCAAAGTACATTGTTTTGGTTCTAGTTAAAAATATTATGAATTATTTGTTTTAAAAGTTAGATAGATATTTGAAATATCTGAAACTATGTATGACTCCCATTTTATTTCAATGCAATAAAGTTGAAAAGAAAGAAAATGTTGAATAATAAGAATTTACTCTAATAATAATAATAATAATAATAATAATAATAATAATTTGCATTTTATCAATGTATTATATACAGTTTGAATTAATTATAGTTAAATAATAATAGAATGATTTTAAAAAATGGTTGTGGGAAAATATTGATTATAATACAGACAATTACCACTTTCTACCATTGAATATATCTACAGTTGACCATGTCCTGCTTATGAGATAAAAGAATTTATCAGAGGTTTATTCCTAGTTTTATTTCATGGACAGTTATCTTAGACTTGTAACATAGTTCTATTTAAATTAATTAATGAAATTGAGTATATTGTATGAATGATAAAATGATTTATATTTTTCCATAAATAGTTCATGTATCTTGCTGTATGTGCCCATGAAGATATCATAAATGATTTTACATGGTTTGCATTATATTTGATGAATGTTGTTTGATAATATGAGCATATCTATTTCTTAGTGATTTTATGAATTCATTCTTTCCATATGATATTTTTACTAAGATATCTTTCATTTGGGTTATACAAATATGGATAGATTAAGATGATAATCTGAAATAATTGATTATTGTGATGAAGAAAATTTAAAGTTACAATCAAAAAATTATGCCAGTAATGAGAGAATTTATAAAAATCATAGAAAAAATTTAGTTTCAGAACATGCTATGCCTAACTCAATAAAAGATCATATAAATTATGTTTACAGCAGCATATTTAATGTGCTCACAACATTAGAGTTATATTAGAATTAGCTATACAATTATTGTTAAATTAAATGAACTTGGTATTTAAACCTAAAAACAAGTTATTCAAAGAAATTAGGGTGTGAAAATTAAAAATTAAGTTTATCTAAATGCATGAATATCCATTTAAAATATGAATATTTTATCATTAACCAATGTGGCTTTGCACATAGTTTGTATATTAAAAAACAATTATAATATTTGTTAAATCAATATTCTTTATTATTATATCCTTTAGTAGTGGTTTCATTCAGTACATATATTGGATAGCATAGAGATTTTTTGACTTATGCCAGAAATAAAAATGTCATGTGATGATTATAGAATGAAGTGGATAAAATGTGACATCTTTAAAGGTAATCATTTAATTTTTCTTTTATTTTCATCTTATTTTATATTGCTGAAGAAAAATATAGTGGCTATACTATCATTCAATACTCTGCAGTTGATTTTTATATAAAAATCAAAGGGTAAACTCAAATCTAAATCATCTTCTATTGGAATCCAACTGAGCTATCAAGAATTGCCAAAAACAATAGATATATATTAGTCACATCTTCTTGCCAGTACACATGATGTTTGTATGCTAAAATATTTTCAATTGGTGATTGTGATGTAAACAAAGGAATGAGTAAGCATATTTCCATGTAATAATAAAAGAAATATTTTAAGAAAAATGTTATGCAACTACCAATTACTACTAACATTTCTTAAACTAAACTATTTGCTTTATTAGCCTACAATATGTTTTTTTATCTTGAGTTTTATTAAAAATAAAAGATCCCATTTTTTATATCTAATTCAATGTCTTATACAGATTTATGAATACTTCAAAGAATCTCATATTCTCTTTATTTTTTATAAATATTATTTCAACTTTTTTAGACAGCTGTGTATGTTAAGTTAAATATTTTCATGGACTAATTATGATGTAAATAAAAGAATGGAGATATTTTCATGTAATAACATGGCAATATCTTGCCTTATTCTTTGTTTGCATCATATATATTGTGCCCTTTTCTATAGGTCAATGATGGTTATAAATGGTCAATTACTAAAAAATTTTAAAATTAATATTATATAGTATTTAAAATTATAGATTATATTAAGCAGTAAAAGATTAATATGATATATTTAATAATAAATATTGTGATGGTGAGAATTGTATCTAATTCTATATTTTTCTAAATTGTTTTTCAAAATTTTATATAATTATTTTATATAATATAAGTAGAAAATTTATTAAGACAGATAAAATTAGACTAAACACCGAAAATGACTACGTGACTGTCTGAAATATTCTATGTATAAGCACCGGTTTAAATTAATACTAATAATTAAAATATTTAAATAGTATATTATAGAAGTGGATGGAATTGTCACACATCATAATAAAAATAAGTAGTATACACCTTTATTAATTATTGTTTCAAAATTGTTTTAAAGGTAGTTAAATTGTAATAGATAATAATTGATTTAAAAATAATAATGAGTTAACATTTAAGTCTATTACGTCATGATTTTAAAACTTTAGAAATTGTTTATAAATCCAAGTAGGGATTGACCAATAAAAAATAGATCTTGGCAGACAACAAAAATCGCGCCAACTAATTGTATAAACGAGGGAGAACAAAAATGTGTTGACTCCAGAGCAGAGGTAAAATTTTAAGCTCTCTAAAATTTTTTTTCTTCAATTTATTAGTCAATTTTATTATAATTTTAATAATATCTTTGAAAGAAACCAACTGACAATTTAAAAATCATCTGAAGAGAATCTTAGAATAAAATGTTTTAAAAAAAAGTTTTTCATAGTAATGTTTCACTAACTTTACAGTAACCTGCCAGTGGATTCTATCAAAATATAATCGGAGTTTTCAATAGAAAATGGATAGATTCTTAAAACCAAGTTGTAAATTTTATAATGTTCCAAATATGTTAATATTATTCGTTGATATAGTTTATATAGCGTATCACTATGAAAGCTGCTTTCGTGCGTATAAAATCAATGAAAGGACATTGTGTGCAGAGTTAATGAAGATAATGGAAAATAAAAATAAGTGTTATTCATATAAGAATAAAAGGACAAAAGGAATTTTAATATTGAAATAGTTTGAATTGCTTTCTTTAAGATGACTTGAGAAAATACTCTAGAAAATAGTTAAGGATCGAAAGTAGTGTATATAAAATAATAATGAATGAAAGTAAAGTTTACCAAGGAAAACACTTGCCTAAAGAAAAAAAAAAAAATTTTACAGAAGAGAAATATAAAATATTGGATCCATGGAAAATGCAATTGGTACCGTAATTATTAAATAATTGTAGTTTAACTAGAAATAAAGATGCATCAACGCGCCGAGGTAATATTCGCCAGAACATTAAAAAGCTTCGTGGGATAACTAAATAAAATGTTTTCTAATAATTTTGGATTAAACACTAAAACTAAAGATTGTCTAAACAGTTTATTAAATGAACTAATTTATTTAAAACTTTAATAAGCATAAAGGAGAACATTCGGACAAAAGAAGAAATAATAAATATTATGGGACTAACCAAGATTTACCGTCATAAAAATATGTGATTATGGTTTGAATTATTTTCTTTACTAATCTAAGTTAAACATTAAGTTTTAGATAGCGATAGGGAAAACAAAATACATTAATTCGTGATATAACATTATATGAAATAATATGTTTTGATTTTGAATTTTAAAATAAAATTGTATGTATGTGGAAATTTATATATTTGCGATGCTCGAAGAGAAAGAAACCTACTACGAACTCTGATAGGAAGATAAAGATTGTTTTTGGTAACATTTATAATTATTAATGATATATAATATATGTTTTATTTATTTAGATCAGCTGAGAATCGAATGAATGTAGCGCAAAAGTTTTATTGTTATTATTGTTGTAAAATGCATTTTTGAAAACAACACTCTAAAACACTTTGAGATGTGATTAGATTTTTAAAGATATGCATACGATAATCATTTTATGTGTTATTAATATAGTTCAATATAACCGATGGTTATGTGATATTTTCTGTTAATTTTCCGATTGGGATATTTAAATGTTATTTTAATAAAATGTAGATGTTGAACCTACAGTGTAATAAAGCAAGACAAATTGTTCTTATGGAATAGGGAAATGTTTTTTATATTAGTGAATTTTGTTTATTGTTTTTAAAAGTAATTAGTATTTTATCGATGTTGGATACAGTAAAAATCTCGAGAGATAGTTTGGGTAGTGACTTGGTAGTACGTGGTGATTCGGAAACCAAGAGGATGTATTAAAAACTAGGATGCTACAGGGAATGAAATAATATGTAGTTTTAGATGTTAATCAGCATAGTTAACAAAGCCCTACAACTGGTGCACATGTTGTCTTGGACAGTGGTATTTTATATATTTCTTGTGAGTCGTACTAGATGTTTGGTAAAGCTGAGTAAATAGCTGCCACATCATGCTTATCGCCAAGGTTATTAGACAATGAATGTCGGACCTATTCACACTGTTCCATACATTTTTGAAGTATATTGCAGATAAGTTATCTGTCTATCTTCCCGATATCCTATACATCTTTTGCTATCTTTATCTGTATTTCTTGCAACTACATTGTTATATGATAAGTCTATTAAAAGGGAAACAATAGATATTTTAGAATGTATGTCATGCTATTATTTGGAATAAGAATAGTTAAGTATTAACGAAGAGTAGATTATGATTATTGAAAGAAAGATGCAGATATCCTAAGAAGGGAAGGAGTTAGAGAATTATTTTAATTCCTTTTAAGAAATGAACTATAATTTTATAAAAGTATAGCCAAATAGAAATATACAAAAATATTAAATATAATTTCACGTTTTCTTATTATTAATTATATTTTAAAAAAATATAAGTATTGCATATTTAAAAAAATACAATAACATTCGATAAGTATAGTATATGTGAAACTGTAACAGGTGATAATTAAACCCGTGTTATGGTATTATACATGAGTATGGCTTATGGAATAAACGTATTATAGTTTACGAGCATTGTAGAACAAACGGTAAAAGTAATAATAATATTTGAATAATATGCTGAGTGACTTATATAAAGTTACAAGAAATGTAATTTTCTTTTAAAAAACCATATTGATTGTAAAATTATGATGTTATAAATGATGTTTATCCACATAGATAATTTATAATACAGTAACTTTAATATTAAAAGGTAAAGAATGGTGTTACCCATAAAATAGTTAAAATAAGTGATATGATAAACCTAATGAGAAATAAATAAATAACTTTTAAAAGGCATAATAAGTTTAATTAACGATAAAAGAAATATAAATGTGTATAATTCAGCTATTGTAGTGTAAAGAAAAATGAGGATATCCCTTGTAAATAGATGTAGATGGATTTGTTTGTTTTATTTATTTTTTATTGATGTTAATAAAATTTTAAAATTTGTTTATTAAAACTTGTGTCTGAGTTTTGTTTTCTCTACATCATTGCATGAATTCACAGGGTATGTTCACAACCATTAAACTAAGTATATGATTGTTTGCACAAAAAGATAAATAGAGAAGTATGTTTAATCTTAAATATTTATTGATGTTCTTGTAATTAAATAATTATAAAATTGCATTGCGTTACTGGTCATCAATCCATTATCATAATATTTTGCTAAATTATATGCTATTAGTTGCCACTTGCTTTATTTATCAGATTATCTAAACACTGCCACTTATTAATTTATTTTATTACTTAAAGATAAAAAAGGGGATATTAGATTATTAACTAATTTATTACTGTTATAAATTTGCGATGAAAGAAAAGCTGTACTAGTTGGATTAAGCAATGAAGATTGTGATTATTATTGTTTTATTATTAATCTAATTGCAGAGTAGTAGATTATGACATAAAATCCCTTATCATATTTTGCTACCATATGTTTATTAATATATGAATAAATTTAAGAACCTGAGATTATTTCATTTGAGCTAGATGATTACTATTATTATTATTAGAGATAAAAGATTAATACTTTAATTGTTAAATGAGTCTTAGTGATTAGAAGTTGTGGAAGTCATAAGAATACTATGTAGTTATTATGTGTAATAGTAGTATAAGGGGGGATAGTGTTCTTATGCCATTGAGGTGGTATCCTGTGGGATATTGTCTCAATGTAATCTACCTTGTCACCTGTATTTCCACTTCTAGTCTCATGAATTCCTGAATATTTATTTGAGTTAGTTTAAAACAGAACCTAAGTTAATTTTAAGAAACTTGAGCTAGTAAAGCATTTAATTGAATATTTCATTAATTATTAGAGCTAGAACCCGGTTAGGTGATTTTCACTATATTATATTTATTTTGGGGGAAGTGGAGATGCGGGAACGGGGCGGTTAGATTATGGCCCTCAACGTGATTGGCCTGATGTGTAGTGGAGCTACACACGATGACAAGGGCAGAATATATATATATAATAGTTAATTATCATTATATTTATTCTTTTTATTGTTACTATATAGATATATATAGTAACAATAAAAAAAAATATAATGATAATTAACTATTATATAGTCTTTCAATCTGCAGAAGTATTTTTGATTAATTCCTTAACCCTTCTCAACTGCTATTAAATTTTAAAAAAACATAACAGAAACAAACAACAGTTGAATAGGATTAAGGAATTAACTGAAAGTACTTCTGCAGATTAAAAGACTGTATATAATAGTTAATTACCATTATATTTATTATTTTTATTGTTATTACAATACTTTTTAATTAATGCACATTTTATTGATATTATATATATAATATAAATTTTTAAAAATCAGATTTATTTCCACAAATAGTTTTCCAGCACTCTGTAACTAAAGAAAAGCAAAACTATTTGATAAGAAGTATGTTATCTCTGATATGGCTTTCTGCAAATGTTTCAAACAATTTTTTATGAGTCTGCATCTTACTTGGAGCTATGAAAGAATGATTTGACAATGGAGTAAATTAGTCCTACAGGAAACTTTCTCTTTTACAGAATTTAATGATAAGTTAATGATGTATGTGTTATTTCATTTAAAGATATGATAATACAGAGAGCATATAAATAGCTCAAACAAGCTTTTAATTAATAAGTGTGGTATAAGAAAATATTTAAAATCTCTATCCAGAACACTCTCATCTCCAGACCAACTGGTTTTGAGCTTATGGCTCATGTCAGTGGAGAGCTAGAATATTCGGACACTAGATCTAAAATATCAACTCAAAACCCAGCACTTATTTCATACGTATATTTAAGTAGAAACTCTGAAATTTTTGGACATGAAAATGTCTTTAAATACAGCTATCTAACTTAAATAGCTATATGGGACTGAACTAAATTCAGATCTACCATATTTTAATAGCCTCATCATAGCCAAAGCCTTAAAGGTAAAATTATAATAATCAAAAAAGCAAGTCGTATATAACATGACATTACTTTTATAATCTTGTATTTACAACATTGCAATTTTGTAAATACAAGCTTATAAAAGTAATGTCACGTTATATATGACTTGCTTTTTTGATTATTAAAGATATGATAGTAATATATATGTTAATTCATTTAGAAATAAAGATGTCATGTTATTTGTTTATGTACACAGATATAGATAAAATGTCACTATAATTCAATGACCTCTCTAACAATTTCCCCAAAAATAGAATAATGGAAAAAAAAGATTTACTCATTAATCTTTCTTAATTGGTATGTTATAAGAGCTTTAGTTTTTCCATTGTTATTTTATCTTCTATTTAAGATTAGCTTGAGATTAACTTACTGAATACAAATTAGATTAGATTGATTAATTAAAAGACAGCCACCTAAAAAATAAACCTTATTAGAAATTTTAGCCATTCTGAATTTGAATTCTGTATTAAAACTATGACTGGTGGTTGTGTTAACTACTATAGCATAAGACCTTCTATGTATACATTAACACTGAGATATTAATTTTATATTTATATATAAAATTCTAACATGTACTCAAATTAACAAATTATAATAGTATATTGATTTGCACAAAATAGAACCTATACTTTTTAGCTGATTGGCTTGAAAATTTTTAAAAATTGTAACTGACTTAGATAAAAATTAATTTTTATTGTCTTTTATAAATTGTGAAAAGAAACAAATAAGGGACTCTTTGCTCTTAGGAGTATAATATTTTCATGACCACTCACACTTTTTTTTATCGTAAGCACCTAATCATTCATTTTGTAACCCACGTTTACTTTCTCATTTCCTTTCTAATTAATAAGGTAAACATTTACTTACTTACTAAGCCACAGTTAACTGGGTTGACTGGGAAGGAGAGCTCGAGGAATAAAAATTGTAAGCACAATGCAAATTTTTCTAAGATTATGAACTCATGTTCAAATCAGAGATCCTAATCATGACACAATTAAGATATGCTAACCTATCAGTGTGTTCTAGTATTCTCTGGTGTCTTTAGAACTATTACATAAAGACATAATTTAGCTATTTCCCTCAAAAATTTAAGGTGCTAATGTGTCTTTATCATGAATTACAATGTAAAATGTGATTGTTTTGTTTCTTAAACAATAATGGAATAATGAGCAAATGTTTGAAATAATTTACTCTGCATATATCAATGTATAGCAAAAATCTTAAGTGAATTGCAGGGAGAGCTATGGAAACAATCTATGAATATATGAAACACACTACCACGTTTCATGCTACAACTTCTGATCCAGAAAGTTAGTTTTAAAATTTCAACGGTGCGTTTTAGCTCATTTAGAGAAAGGACTAATTACCTTTTCATTGGGAAATCAAGGGTTGGTGGCCTAGTGGTTAGCATAGCTGACTTCCAAGCAGCTGTTCCGGTGACCCGGGTTCGCTTACCGGTCAACGCTTTGACATATAAAAAAAAAATCATTTAAAAATACAGAAACTTTTTATCTTTCTTAAGACAAGAAAGTGTTCATTTTTACCTTTAGAAAAATAGAATTTTAATCAAATTTAGAAAATTTCCACCAATTTCTATTACTTTTATTAATAACATTTTAGTATCCTTTCTAAATCTTAATCTAAATTTTTAGAACCGATTCTTAAAAAAAATAAAAAGATAAAATTTTAAACTTTATTACTTGAAAAAAAAAAGAGGAAAAAATGTACTTCATATATAATTAAGTGAATAGAAACTAAAGGCTTTCAATGTTTTCTCTTTTTTTCCCTTTTTAAACAGACCAGTGGTTTTTAATCTTTTTGAACTTCAACCCAGATTAGACGTAAGCATTAATGGTAAGGAGAAGACTGTTCTTTTGTTTAATTACAATCAATAAAAGCACCGAATGATAAACCTATAATAATAATAATTATTATTATAAATATATATTAATTCACTTACGAACAATAAAATCATTATTGTTTTTTTCTATCTTCTTCATTATTTTCTATATCAACTTATACATTAACTGTGGATTATATAATATCAACAGGATCTACAGGAAATATAATGAACCCAGGTTCAAGTCTGAAAAAAAAATGGAATTTTTTGTTTATGTTCCAAGCAGGTTTCGAATTTTATTTTCAAATAGCCAATCTATAGCTAACTTAAATAGCCATCCAGTTATTGGATAGATAGAGCAGGGGTGTCGAACAAGTCGATCGTGATCAACCGGTCGATCGCAAAGCCATTTTTGATCGATCGCGAGGCCAATCTGGCAAGAGCTGTCGGGTAACGAGTGAAACAAATTAAGGTGAAGTCGACTAAGTCGTATCATTATTGAAAATAATACTTTTAATCTTGATTTAATGTAGTTAATTTGAATTAATAAATATTGTTAATAATTACTCATGTTGCTTTAATTCCTCCGACATGAGTTTTTTGGCCCGTTAAATAATTGTTATTTTTGCTACATATTTCACACCTCCCTCCACGACAAGTCGATCGCAAAACATTTTTAAAATAAAAAGTAGATCTTATGAACACAAAAGTTGGCCACCCCGAGATAGAGAATAAAACATGTAAAATTAACTTTCTAATTTCTCACTATCCTATCAACTTATTAGCTAGTGAGAAATGACTTTTTTAAATTTATATTATGAGAAAAGATTATGGAAATATCTGTTCTGAAAAGGTCTATTTAACAATTGTTTTATCATTATATAAATTGTTAATAGTATTAGATATGCATTACATGTATTTATTTTGCTTCACATATATAGAGATTATTGTAATTATCTAATGAATTTCCGCCATTACTTGCTAATAGTACTCGGAAGTTCATAAGCGCATGCGCAGGAAGTAACTGAAATCGAACGGTGCAGACCTTCTTTAAATAATAATAAATACAACTCCTATAAAAAACAGACCAAACTTTTATACAATGTAACCCTAAAAGTTAACTTTTATATAATATATATGTCAGTGAAACGGAAGTAACTGTACCTTCCAATGAACATCACATGATCACCATTTCTTATGCTTGCTTATAACTGTGTGTGGCAATACATATAGTGAGTTTTGCCTGTTTTACCTTCCTATGAAATATGTAAACTATCAAAAGACAAAGTGATACACGTGTTTCTGATAAAACTTATATATGAATAATTAGTTTAAGATAAAAATAAGACTAAAAATTAAATTCTTTAATTTTTAGAATTTTTTAAAAACTCCACCAATTTATTAAAAGCATACATTAATATTTCGTTATTGCAGTTTGGCTTATGCTTTTGTTAAATAAAATATTACAATAATAACGGAAAGGAAAACTCTTTTCAGAAAATTAAAACCATCTCCATTTATAAAGCGAACCAATCTAAAATACTACAGTAATTTAGTAATGAATATTTGCTAATTATTTGGAAATTGTTTATTACTTCTATACTATTGATCAGTTATTATAAGGCTTTTAAACAAAAATCACTATAAGTAATCTTATGACATATTTAATTTTTTTTAAGAAAATTATTTTTTAAGATCAATTATTAATTATTATTTGACATCAAAAATAATATAATTAAAATATTTTTCCTCTGCATCAAATATATCAAATGTTGGGATATAAACAATAGTTAACAAAATATAGCTTTTATCTCCAAGTTACTGCTATATTCTAAATTGTACTACTCAACAAAGTTGTTAAACTCTCAAGGTTATGACTTTTAAAAGCATTTTCCAGTTTTCTAATAGTTTTGATATTTCCATCCAAATACATCTACTGATAATTGTAATAATTTACAAAAACTCAATATTCACTCTTGTTCTCTAACAGTGACAATATCTTACCACTTGACCTATAAAGATATAAAAAACACATTATTAGACAGTCATCACTGAATGCATGGATGCTTTTAAAGACACCGTTACCTGAGTGAACATTACTGCATTCTCATCTGCTAATGGGTTTTTATTAATCTGATTAATTCGGCTTCTAACTAAAATTCTATCTTGCAATTATCAGAAAATATATTGCAAGTTAAAAGATCTTTAACTTTGTTATGTTTAGTAAATTATTCATTTGTCCACATGAAGTGACTGAGAAGAGTTGTTTAATGAATGCTTAGAGATGATAAAAATAAATTATATGAACACAAATAGTCATTAAACCCAAATACCTTTGAACTCTATATGAAGGTAAATTTGGGAAATTGTTGATGATAACAGACACTTTAGCATTCAGCAAAATTATTTTACAGGTAGGTAAGTAGGTTGCCATAAATGTTTTTTAGGTCAGAACATAATGCATTCAAACAAAATATGTTCTCTTTATAGAATGAATGAATCATGCCTGTTTTTATTTAAGGCTATGTTATGATATCATGATAATAAAACAATGAAGCCACAATATTCACTATATTTTATTCAAGTTCATCCTCACATGAATCATATATAACAGCTCACATTTTATTAATAAGCTTTGATTGCATCAGAATAGATTTTGTTTAGTGAACTACAATTGTGCTGTACTTTTAATATGTATACCTATATATTGAATTGGATAAAATAAATATAACCAACAAACTCTAGAATACATTCTACAATGTTCAATATACCAATATAAATAAGTAAATAACAGTTGTAGTTATCTTATGGCATGCATATATGCTACTTGAATAGCATTTAACCGATAAAATCTAAAATATAAATATCATTAAAGTCAGACAATATTAATATTCCCATGAGTATTGGTAACTTTTGATAATTTATGTATGTTAAAATAATCATATTTATTTAATAAGCGATCTGTCATATTTATAACATGTGATTCTTTGATTTTTCTTATCTTGGAAATTATTTTCTACATGTAAAATAAAAACACTATTAAAGCAAACATTTCTATTATAAATAACTTTAATGAGATTAGTTTTTTTAAATTTTAACTGTCAAATACTACTCAGGATGGTGTATATGCTGTAAGCTGGCTAAAGGTATTATTTATTTTTTTATATTGGTGCACTGAATATTGTAGAGTTTATTTCAGAATTATTCATTTCAATATAGTGCTAAAATTTGAGCTTTCTTTATTAAAAAAGGAGTGTGGTTGGAATAATATAGTTATGGGACATTTCAAATATATATCCACACAGAGTAAAGCACTCTCCTGCAGGCTATGAATTGAAAGCAATCTAAATGTTGAACAAATGAATTCATCTATTCTTGGAAACTCTAATTTTATAAACCTACCTTTCAGGATGAAATCAATTTATCAGCCAGATGGAATATGACACCCAAGAGTTATTAAATTCATTATCAATTATATAATGCTGAAGACAGCATCTTCCTTTTAACACCTTGATTTCAATAATTAAATAAGATTTAATATGTAAACTTTAAATTAAGTACAATCAAATTATATGTAAACAAAGAGAGTAAATCACTCTCCACTAGGCTATGAACTAAAAGCACTTTTTATGTTGAATAAAAGATTAAGAATAGAATGAGTCCACCACCTATTTTTGGGAGTTCTAGTGTTTATATGTATAGCTTTGTCAACATTTTTGGTGATTTAGAGTGAAATTAATTTATCAGTCAGATGGATTATGGCACTTCATCATCATCATCATCAACCATTGTCTATCCACTGCAAGATGGTCTCTCCAAGTTCAATGTAACTTTTCCAATCTCTAGCTTTTCTTCTCCACATCCCCTCTGCACATTTTCTTATTTCATCCATCCATCTCACATGTGGTCTCTTTCTCAGTCTTTTACAATCTTTTGCAATTTAGTTTAAGATTTTAATTGTTCATCTATTATAACCTCTTCTTGAAATAAGTCCAGTCCAACTCTACTTTTAATTCTTTCAATGATGTCAGTAACACTAGTTTGTTCTCATGCCATGTATTGCATTTTCGATCTCTTCTTGTTATTCTTAACATGCATCTCTCCTTACTTCTTTGAGTGATCTGAAGTCTCTGTATTGCTCTTCTATTAAGTATCCAAGTTTCAGATCCATAAATTAGAACTGGTAAAACACCTTTAGTAAAAACCTTCCTTTTCAAACACATATGTCATATTTCCTTTTGACATTAAGTTATTTCTACCAAAACATTCCAACCAAGTTTAATTCCATGATTAATTTCATCCATTATGTTTATCTGTAGTGATAATCAGACTAAGGTATTTGTAGTTGTTAACTTCTTCTAATTCATCATAATCAATCTTTATTTTCATATCCATTGAACAATACTTTAGTCTTTTTAACATTTATCCTACTTTCCTACTTTTATCTGATAACTCCTGCAACATTTCCTGAAGCTCTGATGCATTATTTTCAAAAAACAACTGCATCATTTTCAACATTTAAATGAAATAATCTTCACTTACATTTACTCCTTTAGCTTCCCATTTTAATCCACAAAATACTCCTTGCAGCACTATTGTAAAAAGTTTTAGAGATATAGAGTTACCCTTCTCGGTGTTAACCTTCCTAGTACCATTATGTAATATAATTGTTGCTGTTGCATTTGTATAAATATTCATTAAAATATAACAATGTCCTGGGTTATACTTTGATGATCCGATGATTTAATCGCTGAATAAATGCTTATAAAATCACAAATCCAAACCATATTGACAACTCATATTCATTGGTCCTTTCTATAACTTCTCAATATTTGGATAGGATCCACTGCACTAAAACCAATTTTAAATCTATCTTGTTCTTTTGATTGGTTGAAATTCAATGTTCTGTGTAGACGAGTTGTAATTATCTTGGTTAAAGTTTTGTATAAAACTGATAAAAGACTGATAGATCTGTAATTTCTAATATATTCTTTATTACCTTTTTGAAATATTAATATTAATAGTGCACTATTCCAATCATCTAACATACCTTTATCATTTAGACATTTGGTATATAACTTTGCCAAAAAAAAAAATAATTTGTTCGCATGCTTTTTTTAATATATCGATTATAATTCTATCATTACCTGGAACTTTACCCTTCTTCATAAATTTAATTGCATATCTGACTCCTTCATTTAAAATCTTGAGCAATTCAGAAGATATAATAGATGTAGGAGGTATTTGTTCTTTATTACTATATAATTCTTGATAGAACACTTCTACACATTTCATTATGTCATCTATCTTTTTAGTAATAGTTCCATCTTTTTTATTGCAGATATAAATTTCCTACCAATACCAAAATGTTGTTTTATACTCTTGAGATGTTTATTCTCTTCTACAGCTTTTCTTGCTGGTTCAAAATTATATTTTCTTATATCATTATCAACTCTTTTTCACACCATTTTACAAAATTTGAGCTATACAATCCTACTTAATGCAACATTTTATATATCTTTATATTCCTTCTTTTTTTTCATAAATTTTCTAGTCACATAAAAATTTTATTGGTCAATTGTTGCTTTCTACTACCAGTTATCTTTGTTGCAGTTTTTAAAAATGTATTAGTTATTTTCCTATTAATTTCATTAAAATCTGAATCATGTTCAAATTCTACTAATACTTGAAAACAATTTGAAAGTTTTAATTTAAATTCATTAGAATGTTCCTGAAGATTAGGAATATCAACTTTAAATATTGTTTTTCTTAATAATTTTCGTCTCTCTAGTTTCACATTAACATATATCTTACATCTCACTAATCAATGATCACATCTTGTGTTAAATTATTAGAAACATTACAATCTTAAAATATATATTTTCTGTTAGGCAAAATATAATCAAATTATGCTGTACCTTCATTTGGATGCTTCCATGTCCATTTCCTTTTAACCTTTTTTTAAAAAAAAAAATTCATAATATAAAGTTTTTTTTTTTCTGCAAACTCCACAAGTCTATGTCTTCTCTCATTTCTATCAACAGGTCTCTCATAACAATTTTAAAATATTGTTTAGTCATTTGTTTCTAGCATAATGATATTCTTTTTTATTATCCATTTTCCTTCTTTATAGTTCAATTATCACAATTAAGATAACAGGTTTTATTATTCCGAAATACTCATGTATTTCTAATACAACTTTATGAACAACCCATAGACATTATAACAGCTATCTCTTTAAGATGCTTTACTTCCAAAAAAAATTTAAAAATATCACTTGCTTCAAAGATAGTTATTTCTTTTAAAAATATAATCTTTTAAAATAAAAATCAATATTATAAAATGAGGAAGCAATATATTCTATAAGTCAATCTGGAATATTTTTTATAAGGTTTAAAAATCAACTGCGTTTTAAACTTTTCCAGTAATTTTTCTTGAGTAATATTTTCTTTAAATTTCTTAATTTTATCACCACAGATGTATTCAAATATATATATATATCATACTTCTGGATAATATTCCACTGTAATTCCAAAGTTCTTTACGTAAGTAAATATAAAAATTTTCATATAGTATAGGAAAAATTATACTTCCCCAAACTTGTTGGTCCTTCTACCAACTTCCCCAAGCACAAAACTACAAGCTTATATTCTATAATTTACCAATGAATCTTTAACCAGGCTTCAGAATCCTCCACTACTAGGAAAGAAATTGGAAAATTATTCCATTCCTTTTAGTTAAACAAAATAATAGTTTTAAAAATCCTTTTGACCTTTAAAAATTATAAATACAAACTGATACTATTTAAAAATAATAAATAGCCATAAGACTAAATAGATACCAATAGTGAACAGTCAAATCTGTTGCACATATTTTGCTTCACTGTCCAGTGATGTTTGAAACCTTCAAACAGGGGTTCGAACTCAGTTGCATAGCAATAAATCACTAGGGAGTGCAGGTACACAGATGCACATGATTGTTTACCTTTTGTAGTTAAGCTTTATTCTCATTGAATAATGTCAATTTAGTTATAAAATATATCAATTTCTATCACGGTAAATAATCACGCATATGTGTGTGTGTAACAGATAAACATTATAATAATGTTATTAAATGCATTCAGATTATATATATATATTTTTATTCATGTATTTTGTTTGAGAGGAGGTTCGAGAGAGTAACATAAAAATTAGCAAACAAAAGGTGTGCCTTATTTTACTTTAAGAAATTTTTTTTTTTATTTGACATAGGTTTACTTTGAAAAATTCACGTTATATAACATTTATCCTGCGGGTCTATTTCCGGCTCAAAATAGACTAAAAACAGCTCTCTCGAACTTTTACCTCCTTCATATTTTAAAATTAGAGGTATCACAGTTGACCATTAGTGGACATTCAGGGATTACCAAAGGCAGTCAAAATGGGTATAAATACAGCCACACTTTCTAGCTAAAAGACTCTGCATTTGATTTCTAAAAGAGGTTGTAGAACGAATCTACGTCACTCAAAATTTCAACATGAATAGTGAGTAGAAAGAAAGTTTGCTTCCCTGATCTTTCTAAGATTAGATCCATGCTAATGTACTCATAAGCCATCACCTCATAAATACTGCCAAAACAAACTCTCAAATACACTAGGAATGAATGTTAGCCACTATTTTCCCAAAATTATGCCGAATTGACTGTAATTCTCCAAAATGAAATCAACATGTGCATACATGGCCATCAAATCGTCAAACAGAAAGGTAATTCCCCGCCACCATCTGAACTTTAAAAATTGCATCTAAATATTTTTTATATATTCTTAAATTGTACAATTCAACCTCCAACTATGTAAAGTGATTTCATTTAAATTATATCTTTGTAATATTTCAATTTTGTAGTCTTTCTTTTCATTAAAATGTGATCTGCTTATTTTCTCAATCGGTAATGCCAAGCCTATTATTAACTGCTTAAATAATGACTTTATTTTAGCATTAATCTATAAATTTTATTATTTGATTTTCTAAATGTGATTGCTGGGTTTTCACTCTTACTGTCTTATTATTTTTAAATGCGGCAAAGTTTAATTTGATATTATGTTAATCATACCCATTTTAATATGCTAATGATTCAACCTGGCGAATCAACCTTATCTTATTGTACTATTCCACCATTTTGGAATTTTAAATCGTAAACATAAACTTTCTTACTAAATAAAAAAAATTCGCCTGGTTGAAAATTATTCCTAAATTGTTTTTATCAATTTATATCATGCTATCCGTTATCATTTCAAAGATATCATTTACTATTATTTCACGCTATTGATTTAGTATTAAGTAAATTTTGTATTGAATAAATTAAGGTTCATGTCCTTACCTTTAGCTGCTGATTCAGTATATAATTAGCCCACCATCTAACGATAATTTAATTAAATATTTTTTTTAGCATATTAATATGCATATAACGAAGGGAATCCTAACTTTCATTTTTATTATTAATATTCTAAATAATCTTTTAGGCAAATTGTGTGCCCTTTGGGATTGCTTATATCTTATCATTTCATTATGCTAGGCTTACTTACTTTCTAAGGCCATAATAAATCAGTGTTAATACAGACCTGAAAGCCTCAGCGTTGCATATCGATGATAACGTTCATAAATATACATGTTGCTTTGTCAGACTTTCCTTTGTTTCCTGAAAATTTAAAGCACATTTCTCGGTGGAGTGTGGACGCCCCGATTCCAAAGGTTGTGTTTGGTTGCAGTAGGCTCTATTATGGGTTAACATTCGGAATCCACAAAACCATAGCATCTTGCCAAACACATCTTCGGATGCTATCTGTCACAAGTGCAGGTGAGCTCACATATTTTTGTTATAAAGTTGATGAAGCTTCTCATCCTTCCTGATGTTATCATTCGGTCCACACACTATCATTCCTATTTCCTCATCCATTTATTTGTCTGTAAGTCATAATACTATGATTCCTTAAGCCATGCCAAGCTTCCATGTTATCATATAAATTTAGCTAGCCCTATTACATGTCATAGCATATTTGAGCTATCCGCCCTCTCGTTAAACCGCCATTAATACATTGAGAACTAACTTCCTATAAAGCCTATAAAAGTCAAATCATGTGACTGAATGTGGAGATAACTGTGCTCTTTTCTATTCAAATGTAAATTGTAAATGTTAAATATATTTTATGATTTCAAATATAATTGATCTGTAGTTAATATAATTGCGATAAAATCAACGTACAATTATGGAAATTTGATAGAATATTTGTTATATAAATTATTATGGTGGTCATGAAAGAAGCCCCACATTTACTTATTGTAATCCGTTAGATTATTCGTTATTTAGATTATCATAGCGTTCATAATAGAAGCCCCGTAAATCTGATATCTTAATTAGCATATTAAGTCGCATCGTTTTGATTAATTACTTTTTCATTAATATGTGTATTTGGTATTTGCATATCCATCAATCCTTATGTCATGTTGCTAAGGTCAGTATGGAATGCACACGTAAATATTATGTGAAACCCTGATAGAGTATTCATTATGTATAAACAAACTCATAGCGTATTTAATCCTTTATATCCATTTGCTTATATACAAATTTAACTACATTATTAATATTGTTATAAATAAATTCATCTTTAATAATTTATTCTTTGGATATTTTTATTCATTCATGCATGTACATCTGTTATTATATTGCATCATCTTTTAGTTAATCCATAGATCTCTTGTGTCTCTGCTGATGCTCTGGGACGGGAATTGTTAGAAATTTCATTTGTTATCATCAGAAGTGTTGTTCGTAATGTTATAGAATTAGGAAATGGGCAATACGACGGAGTTCATGAGTATTCCTGACCTGTGTATCTTGCATATGATTGAACTGTAGGTACTTTTGCTTAGATGCTAGCTCTTGTTAGACGAACATACAATTCTGACTGGTACAATAGTAAGGCAATAATTTTAATTACACAGAGTTTTTATAACTGCTTTTTAAAAAAAACAATTTTGATTGGCTGATACATCACTTAATTGTAAACTCATTTACATATTTGTCAATTATATACTTTTAAAATCAAAATTAAAATTAAGAGTATCATTTTTTTTAATAATATAAGAAATATTTAATTCTCAATTAATTTTATAATTATATTTAAACTAACCAAACATTTTAAAATAACATATTTTAAATATTCTTTACTAATGTAACAAACATATAATAAAAATGTATCCATTTTTTTAGTTTGTCTTTACTAACTTAAAATATCTTTAACAACTAATTAAATAATATTCTGTATTTATTTTTATCATGTACAAATGCCTCAATTTTAGTAACAATTCTTTAAAGTAATTAAAATTTTTCTTTAAATCCATGCATGCATCCTCTAACACTAGCATCACATGACCATTTATTCCAGTCAGAAAAGTTGCATTTTTTAAAAAACTCACTGTCTGAAATCAACTAAATAAATATTTAATTACAAAAAATATTATAATAAAGAAAAATATTAAATACACCCGGGTCTTGTTTTATGCAGATTTATTTAATACGATTTTGAAGTTATGCGGTTCATGTTTCTTCTTAATATCTTTGTATGCAGTTTTCTTTTATGTAATAAAAATTATTAGATCAGAAGTCAAGCTCCGATAATGCACTATTACTTTAAATATTATAAATTTCACACACTCACACGTCATATTTAAAGTAATAGTGCATTATTGGAGTTTGACTTCTCTCTAATAATTTCAATATTTTCAGCTCTTTATAATAGTACTGTAATAGATTTTATGCAATAAAGAAGTTCATAATTCACTTAAAATCAGGATTTTGTTATTTTATATACACACATTAAATTTTACAAGATTATCATGTAAATCTGTTCAAACGTTATAGATGCCTATATTATGCATGTTTTTTTTTTTGCATTTTAAATCACATTCTATTTTTGCTTTTTAAAAAAGAGTATGTGATCAATTAATCATTTAGTGGCAAGTTTATTTTTAAAAGATGATTTATAGTGGTGGGCACAATTAAATTTGACAATTAAAATCTGATTTTTAATTATAATTAACAATTTAAAAATTACGTAACGTGATCTGAAATTAATGTGATGTAAAACAATGAAATTTGATTTTTAAATGGAATTGAAAATTAAAGACAAAAATAAGAATTTAATTTTTAATTGTTAGTTTTAATTAAATTTTGTCCAACTGTGGTGAGTCAGTGTCTTTTTATTATCGTAAGTCTAAGTTCTTATTTTTATTTTAAACTTTTAGTTTACTCTAACAGAGAAGAAAAAAACACCAAAGAAAATGAATTTCTTTGAAAACAAAAATTTCAATTTTAGATCGCTTAGCACAATCGGAAAGATTAACAACAATTGGAAAACATTTAGTTTAGGTGAGTCCACGCTAAGAGCAATTAAAAAAATAAAGTTGGCGCTAGTTGTATTTCCTCTTGTGACGAATCTGATGTCTTACTAGTGAACAAATGAACTTACTTATCATCAAGTAGCAATAATAATTAAAATACTTTACTTGTATAAAAAAATGAAAAATATTGTAAATTGTGCATAAAAATAAATCGTTTTGAATAAAATTAAATACTGTAGTTAATAAATAAGTAAAAAAGGTTTGTCTTGTATCAATTTTTTTCAAATTTGAAATTTTTTATTAGTCATATTTTATTTCCTTATTTTTTTTTATCCGAATTTTAAAGTAATATTATGTTGTTGCTTTGCTTTTATGTGATTTTTGACAATCACAGTAACCAATCCACCATTTTCAAGGTAAGTTAAGTCTATTTTTGTGTGATTTCTTTTGTGCGTGTTTTCTGAGGAACCTATCTACCACATAAAACGAGACCCAGGTGTACAATAATAAAAATTTGGAATAATAAATTTTGACTTTTTTTTTTTATCATTACTAAAATTAAAACACGTAACACATTATAAGAATTAAAATTTTAATAAATAATTTTATGCAATTTAAACATAATTTTACAAGACAAATTTAATAGCTTAGTTGAATATTTAAATATTATATAAGGCCAATAAACATCACATGACCACCACTTCTTATGTTTGTGTATAACTGTTGTTAAAACAGGCAAAACTCACTATATATATTTTGATTACTCTAGCTTGCTGTGTGTGGTAAAATATATATAGTGAGTTCTGCCTGTTTTAAATATTATATTAAAAATTAGTGTTTTTTTAATGCTTATTTAACAAGATACTCAACACATTTTTTAACTTGTAACAATGACCATTTATTCCTACCATACAATATTAATTAATTATGCTTATATTTTCATAATTATAAAATTTTGAATAGCTTTTATATATTCTTTAACTACTTATAAATTCATATCGACAAATTTTAAGTCCCTATAAACATTGTTATGACAATTATAATACATATATTTATCTTAATTTAAAGTTCTGCCCTAATAAAAAGGGCACAATAAATATATAATATATATATGTGTATAGTAATAATTTATTATTATCTTTCTTAATGTAGCTGAAGCAAAATATATAGGTAACACAGTAGGAGCAACATACAAACATTACAAGGTACTTTGCATGATATAAGCAACAAAAAAAATCTATACTTTAAATTTATGATACATTTGATGCTGCAATAACTTGAGTAAATGTTTTCCATTTTGTATCGAGAAGATTTGTAAAAAGTAGAAATATACGAACTGAAATTATTCATCATGAAGTTTGTGGCACAGCAGTATTAAATAAATGAGTGCAAAGGTTTCTTAGTTGCCAAATTATCTATACTGGTGAAAGATGTTGCTCCTCATAAATAATTAAAATATTAACTACTGTTATCAATTTCAACTAATAAAAGATGATGACAACAAAAAAAAAATGGAACCAAATGAGCAAATTTCTTTATTATGTGAACATTTTCATGTGATAATAGCTTCAGAAAACACCTTGTTTGGGAACAATCTTCATTTTTAACTGTCAAGACATCTTTACTTTTTAGATTTTTTAAAAATTCAGAATCAATTTTGCGATTTTTGCTCATCTGCAAACTATTTTATAATTTGACCAACTGCTAGATATTAAGTAAAATGTAAAATTTGATGAATAGATAATATATTTATTATAAGTTATATAATCTAATATTATGAAGATTGTCTAAAATATATACATTTATGCACGAGTAATATATAATGTAGAGATGATAATCTGAACCAACTAATAATTGCTGGTTTAGCATGAAACATGTATATTGGTGATTATTTATCTTTTCGACATATATGTGTTCAAGTGTATCAGTGTTATGAGATAAAGTGGAGAGTGGTGGGTCGTGTGAAAATCTGTGCTCATATACTCTATATATTACATATATTGATACAGGTATATAATAAGCCTATATTTCAGTTCCTACAAAGAAATGTAAATTAGATCAAAGTCAGTGTGCGTGCACACATTTATGAATAATTTATGCATATATTTATGGATATACATGTTAATTTTTACATTAATATTTTGTTATTAACTTATGTTTTCGCTATCGCATTTAATTTTTAAAATAAAATACGTTTCTTTTGAAAGAAATAGTATTTATGCAAATAATTGCCTTGGAGAATTTTAAATTGAATCAAATTTAATTAGCAATATATTATACATTTTTTAAAAGCAATGTATTATAATTTTTATTTTGAAAAAAATATTTAAATATTATCTATACACGATTATACATTTATAATTATAAAGAAAAAAATTTTGATAGGCCTTTCAAAAAACATTATATTAAACATTTTGAAATGTGTCTAAGGAAAACAGATATATACATAGTTTCAAAATATTGTAATGAAAATGGAGCTAGAGTAAGAAAATCATTATGTTCCTAAATTATTTAATAATTTATCAATTAAATTAAGAAGCTTGCAATGTTATAGAGATATAATTAAAAAAAACATTAAAAAATATATTAAAGAGGTGAAGGGGAGGAATTTAGTATATAGAAAAATATATGAGTATCTAATGTTATCATCATCATCAACTATTATCAATACACTGCAAGATGAAGGTCTCTTCAAGTTCAGTCCAACTTCTCCGATCTTTAGCTTCTCTTCTCCACATCACTCATGCACACTTTCTTATTTCATCCATCAAACTCACATGTGGTCTCTTTCTGAGTCTTTTACAATCTCTTGGAATCCAGTTTAAGATTTCACTTGTCCATCTATTGTCATCTCTTCTAGAAATATGTCCATCCCAACTCCACTTCAGTCTTTTAATTTTTTAATGAGATCAGTAACACTTGTTTGTTTTCTTAACTATATATTGCATTTTCGATCTCTTCTTGTTACTCCCAACATGCATAATAATATATTATTAAAATGCAATTTATTATTGTTATTACTATTAACATATTTTATATTATGTTTAAAATTTCATGTATATATCTAAAATCTATAAAATAATTATTCTACATAAAAGCGCAACTATGGCTTAGTAGGAAAAGAATGAAAATTGTATTAGTGTAAATAAATGTATTTTAAACTGTATTCAACTGAATTAATGTAATGAATGTATTTATTTTAATAATAAAAAAAAAAAAAAAAAAAAAAAAAAAAAAAAAAATAATAATAATAAAAAATAAAAAAAAAAAAAAAAAAAAAAAAAAAAAAAAAAATAATAATAATAATAATAATAATAATAATAATAATAATAATAATAATAATAATAATAATAATAATAATAATAATAATAATAATAATAATAATAATAATAATAATAATAATAATAATAATAATAATAATAATAATAATAATAATAATAATAATAATAATAATAATAATAATAATAATAATAATAATAATAATAATAAAGGTTTTAAGCAGGATTATAGTTACAGCATCAAGAAAAATATTACTTTATCATTATTTTCATTCCTTTACATAATTTTTATTTTTCAATTCTAAATAATCTGTGATGAATAAAGCTATGTCATATAAAACAAACTCATTTCATCACTAATAAATATGGTCTCACAGAAAAACCATAATTGCTTTTATTTTCAAATTATTTTTATCGTAAGTAAAATAACATACACAGTGTCTCAGTAAATGTTGATTAGAAAGCTGGATATCTCTTTAAACTGCCTGCATAACCATTTCTAACAAAATATGTGTTACACAGTAACATGTAGTTTAGCTATTCTTCACAAATTTTTAAGATGACTATATGTGCATCACAAGATATGACAAAAAAAATTTTTGTAGCATCTTCAATACTCTACCTGTCTACATCAATTCTTACAAAAACACTTGAAAACAGATTACTATTCTTGGCTCCACTGTTATACACAGTTTGAATTATTCCAAACATTTTAGTAACAGTTTTGCCTCATTTAAACCAAAATGTAATGTTAGCACATTGTTTCATTGTGGATTAAATACAAAACACATTTCACATTCCATGTCATAACACATCCAGACATGCTAGTACTTTATACTTTTCATGGTGAATAATCCATTTTTCAATATGTAATGTACAGATTCAAATTATCCACTGTTGGCAGGTTGAAACACAACCAATCACTAGTCATCTTTTCATTGGTACATACTCATATGCTAGATTAGTAATAAGGTAAGAAATAAAATAAAAATACATATAAGAATTAAAATAATTAAAATAATTTTATAAAAAATAAGTAAATGGAAGAAGCAGGAATAAAATATGTGTAAAATGGAATTAAGGAATGGAATAAGATAATTAAAAATTAAGACAATAGGTGAAATTTAAAATAAAGTTAAATTTGTGAATATAGTAATATGTAAAATAAGGTTAAATATATGAATACAATAATATAAGAAAGATTTCATTAATATTACATTGAATTTATAAAATTATGGCAAAAGAAAAAAAGATGAATAAATATAAATATGATAATAACTAAGAATAGAAATAAAGGGTAAAGTAGATTTTAAAGTTATATAATAGTAAGTTTTATAAATAAAGTTATGTTAATAATTAAGTTGGTAAAATTGTAAAAATTTAATAGATATATGTATGAAATATGGTTGTATTGATATAATGTTTAAATTTTTGTAGATCTGATGAAGGCTGCTAGGAACAATCGAAACTAATATTAATAAATATATTTTGCTTCAAAATGTAAAAAAAGTGGAATGTGGTTATTATATGTTACAGATTAGTAATCTATTATACAAATAGAAGGTATAAGAATTGGAAATATTTATTCAAAAAAGCAATAATTGGTATATTATATTTCTCTCTGAAAAGAAAGTATGGGTGTTGACATCAAGGCTTTAGATGATAATGATTTTTCTGGTCATGCTCGTATCATTATAACAGTCACTATGGTTTGAGAGGTTCTTTCATCAGCAAAAAAAAATATTGCTTGACTATTATAAAAATTTCAAGGTGCATTTGATACAGGTTAAAGTCTGTCTTAAATGTATTTACATATACTTCCTGTGCGCTTAATAAATAATTACAACTTTAAAATATCTTATACTTTATTAAATAATAATATATAGGATATATGAGCACAGACTTTTGCATGACCCACCACTGACCACTCTGTCTCATAACACTGATACACTTTAACACATATATGTCAAAAAGATAAATAATCACCAATATACGTATTTCATGCTAAACCAGCAATCATCAGTTGGTCCAGATTATCCTCTCCACACATATATGCAATAAGTGCTCAGATATATATTAAGACAGCCAATCCTCACATTTTAATCGACAGGCTTCAATCCACTCCACACTCCAACACTTCAACCATCCTGTATTTCATATTGTTTTAGTTTTAAATGGTTTGATTTTCTAAAATATTTTTAAAGCAATTTATGTTTGTTACTCAAAATTTGTTTCACGTTTTAGTAAAGTAAATTTAGAATTAAAGATAAAAATAAATCGTCAAACGTTGGTGGCCTGGTGGTTAGCAAAGCTGCTTTATAAGCAGCTGGCCCGGGTTCGCTTCCCGATCAACGCATTTGACATAGGAAAAACAAAAGATAAGAACAAATCATTGATTTGGTACTTATAGAAAAATAGCATTTTCATCACAAGTAGGTAATAATTCCTCATATTAAAATCATATCTTCCACCTGAGAATAGCTAGATACCCATTTGTTACTTACAATTGTAGGTTTAGCTGGGCATATCAGACGGATACCACGATACCATGATTCATTTTTAAAATTACAATAAGAATATCATTTACATTTTTAAACTTATGTAAAAAAGGTAAAATTACAAAAAGTAAAAGTCAATTTTATTAGATAAATATATTTGACAATTTAAGTTAGTTTTATTTGTTATACTAAATTATTTTAATGATTAAAATTTTGATAGAGCAATTTTTTCTTATTTTTGTTTTTATATTTTACACGTTGTATTTTAATATTTGATTACTGTTGTTCAACGCGTCAGCAGTTTGTTTACATTTTGAAAGATTTAATACTTTTTAATTCAAATTATATATATTAAAATTTCAATTAATTTTTCCAAAAATGTATATTTAAAATAATATTGTAAAATTAAAGTTAATCCTATGCAAGTTTTAATATGCAATGCCAGTTTTCTTAATAGCATATAAAAATTTAATTTTACAAATAATGTTTCATATTTAAATACAAATATAATTAATATACTTGGAGTTTAGATTTAATAATAATGGATTTGAAAAAAAACTTTCATGCTCCTTTTGGCTATCCACTCTGACGTCATACAACCAATATACATGCATGACGACACACACGTGAAAAAGATAAATGTTCTCCAGTAAACGTATTTCATGCTGAACCAGTCCTCATAATATATGCCAATTTACACGAGATTTTTTTTTTTTGTAAACGATTTTCTCTAACTTTCCTTTTTAAATTTATAAATTCTTTTTTTTTTTTTTAAATCACCTTCAATGAGCTATTCAAGAATCGTAGCATATATATATGCAATAAAATGAGTATAGAGAAAAGATGTATTAAGAAGACATGCTTATTTGTATTCTGAATCATATTTCAAAGACTTCGTAAATTTATTGTCAAATGAAAATGAATAAATCTTATTATCCTCGTTTCATTTTCAAATATTCATCTGTATCTCATGCATGTTAATAAATTAGATTTTTTTAATTGCTTGTAAAATCAAGACATTCCAGAAAAAAAAATTATAATTAAAATAGTTTTTTTGAAATATACAAAATTTAATTTTTTTTATTATTACGACTTAATCCATAAGTGTACAACTCTTTCAACTTTAATTTTAATTAAGATTTTTGAATAATAATAATAATAATAATAATAATAATAACTAGTTATTAAATTAGAAGTTATTATAACAGGAAAAACTCTCCATACAGTAGTGGCACTCAGTGCCAACCAGAGTAATCAATGGATGCCAGAAGACTTGTGCATAAAATCCCTATCTAGTGCCTACTCATCCAATATCCCCAGACTAGTTTCTGGCTTGTGGCCTTCATCAGTGAGGAGCTTTGGATCTGAGAGCACTGCACCTAGGCTCCTAAACTCCTCACTGATGAAGGCCACAAGCCAGAAACTAGTCTGGTGATATTGGATGAATAGGCACTAAATAGGGATTTTATGCACAAGACTTCTGACATTTCATTGATTACTCTGGTTGGCACTGAGTGGCATTACTGTATGGAGAGTTTTGCCTGTTTTAGTAACAGTAATGTGCTAGCATAAGAAATAGTGATCATGTGATGTTTAGTGGTTTAGAAGTTATTATATTAATATTGCTCTAAATATAGACATTAGAATCAGCTATTGAAAAAATTAAAAGATTGAAATGGAGTTGGGCTGGACATATTGCTAGAAGAAATGATAATAGATGGACAATTGAAATTTTAAACTGGATTCCAAGAGATTGTAAAAGACCCAGAAAGAGACCACATGTGAGATGGATGGATAAAATAAGAAAATGTGCAGGGGTGTTGTGGAAAAGAGAAGCTAAAGATCGGAGAAGATGGATTAAACTTGGAGAGACCTTCATCCTGCAGTGGATTGATAATGGTTGATGATGATGATTAATATTAATATATTTGTTCAAAATTTGATAAATAATTATTAAGGTTGTATAAGGATTATACATTTGTGAACTATCAGAATAAAATATGATGAATATATTGTTTAATTGACTTAAAAATCTATATCCAGGCTAATATTAATTTAATAATCTTTAGCATAATAATGATTATTAATAACATTAATATATTTATTCAAAGGACAGTAAATTACCATTAATCTTTTTAATAAAATCAAACCTAACAACATTATAATAACTTAGTTTAAAGTGATTCTTATGGTTGTTTATAAGATTTATTTGTAAATTGTGCACTTATTTGTTGGTAAAAATCTGACCATAAAATATATATTGATTTGTTAATTCTAAAAAAAATCACTATACATCAGTATTATACACAAAAGGTCAGAAATTAACAATTTCTTGGTTCTCAAAATAGTCACTGTATTTGCATGAGCTCATTTTTTATTTAAATATTGAAAATGAAAACAATATATTTTTCATAGTTTATATATTTATGATATTTTTGCAAAATATTTGAGAAATATTTATTTTTTGATAAGAATATAGTGATTAGATTTAGATTTTATTCAAAAATATTTGTTCTTTTAAATAGGAATATATGTCAAGAGAAATATAATACCATAAAATAAGATGTTTTGATTGCCTAAAAAAAAACACTTCTATAAGTATTGCAGATATTACTTTTTATCATTCTTTTGAATAATTGTATGTGAAATTTTAAATTTAGAAAAAAAGTGTATTGCTTTATGCTTCTATACAAAAGTTCATTTAGGTATTAGAAATAATGCTACAATGAATTTTATTTTGTTCTAAATATATTTTTATCAGTTAATTACTTTTTTCTATATTTAAAAGCTGAAATATTATTTTTATGAAAGTTTTTTATTTTATTTTTAAAGTTACATTTCTAATAAATAATTCAAAAATTTAAAAAAAATATTTTTCTATGATAAAAATTAATATATATATATATATTGAATGATAAAAGTTTATTCAATGCTGAAGTAAGAATGAGACCAATAAGCATTGAATTGATTGAAGGGGCACAAACTGATCATATGTAAGCCTCACAAAGTACCATTTGCCTTGAGAGATAAAGCTGGAAAAACAATATAAAGATGAAAATGTAATCCAAATGACCTCTACAATCTATCAAAAATATGCACTATAAAATAGTTAAAAGTATACAGAAATTCAGTATTTATATATATATTGTTTACAATAATTCCTCTCATATACACTTTAATGCAAATTTTTTTTAAATATATTTCTTTATTTTTATGACAGTTTCGACTATCCTGCAGTCTTCATCAGAGTGTTCTTAACTTCCCAAGGCAGAGGAAGTTAAGAATGCTCTGATAAAGACTGCAGGACAGTCAAAACTGTCATAAAAATAAAGAAATATATTTATTTATTTTTTGCATTAAAATGTATATGAGGGGAGTTATTTTAAACAATATATATATAAATATATGAAGAAATGTAAAGAAAGTAAAAAAAAAGAATAGGAATATAAATTTTGTATTTGTGGATTAAGTTGTAATAAATTACTATAGATTAATAATAAACAAAAAGGACATTTGAGAATATTTGATAATCTGTGCCAGGTAATACATTTTTTTAGAGGAAATAAATCTTGAGGATTGTTTGCCCTTTTAGAGGTTTTTATTTCTTTGGTTGAAAGAAAATAATCTTGAGCCACTATACTTTTGATTGTGCAGTTTATTATATGTGATTGAGAGTTATATTAGACGAAACCAATAGTACATTACATTAAAAACATTTTCAATCAAATTCAGTTAATTCTATTATATATTTAATGTATGAGGTGGGAGACCCCAAAATAAAAGGAATCATTCTTGGGTATGCATACCTATTGTAATAGGTGTTTCTGCTGCTAGAAATCTTTTTTAGGAACCATTTTGAATAATCTGCCAATAAACATCATATGACCATCACTTCTTATGCTTGCTTAGAGCTGTTTTAAAACAGGCAAAACTCACTATAAGTATTGCCACACACAGCAAGCTAGAGTAATCAATGTATGCCAGAAGGCTTGTGCATAAAATTCCCATCTAGTGCTTACTCATCCAATATCCCTAGACATTTTTTTGGTTTGTGGCCTTCATCAGTGAGGAGCCTTGGATCTGGAAGCACTGCACCTAGATCTAAGATCTCCCAGATTCAAGGCTCTTCACTGACGAAGACCACAAGCCAGAAAATTATCTAGGGATATTGGATGAGTAGGCACTAGATGGGAATTTTATGCACAACCCTTCTGGCATCCATTGATTATTTTAGCTTACTGTGTGTGGCAATACATATAGTGAGTTTTGTCTGTTTTAAATAATCTGCCAAATGATGTAACCAAGTGAAAACGTGATTCCACATAGCACTTTTTTTTTGTAAAGTGCATTTTGCATATTGTGATAATTGTAATAACTAAAAAGATGAAACAACGTGAACTTTTGTTTTCTTTTAGAGAACATGGCAGGAAAAAGTTATAATGCTTGAAAAAGATTACACGCAAGTTGTTTTGGGAAAACACAAGTTTATGAGTGCTTTAATGGAAGTATCAAATTCACCACATCTCAGAAAAAAACATGGCAAGTGAAAACCAATGGACAAAATGATGCTAATGTTTTTTAGATGAAAATACTCAGAATTTTTTCATAATAACCAGACATTTAATACCTACAAGTTCTGGAAAGTTTGTTTGATGTGGTAAACATAAACATCCTGTTTTGTGGCAATGTGAAAAGTGTAAGCTTTACCATGATATGTCAGCACACAAAGTCTTGAATGTTTTTTAATTAAATTCAGCATGAAGCAGCTTATTTATCAGCAATATTCAGTCAATTTTATGTCAGATGACTTCTTTTTATTTTCTTGAATGAAGAAATGTCTCAAAACTTTTTTTTTTTGCAATAAGTAGTGAAGAAAAAACCAATTGAGGCATTAAAAGGCATCACATTTCAAGAGTTTTCAGATTAATTTGAAAAGTGAAAAACATATTTAGGCTTGTACATTGCAATAAATAGACTATACTTTGAAAAAGATTCAATTTGTAATACTTAAAAACCAAAAAAAAAAAATTCCAAAATTCTGGTTATTTTGGGGTCTCCTTTCACATAATTCCAAAGCTAATCATAGACCAATTATAATTAGATAGAAAATTATATAAAGGGTGTAAATAATATTTTTAAAAAATGTATATAATATAAGTAAAATTATAAAAAAACAAAACAAAAATATTAGAAAGAATATGAAAAATAAAGAAAATATCATCATACCCTAATGATCATATTTTATAATAGTACCATGATTTTTGTTTTTATCAAAAATCGTTATTACAAGACTCATCTCTCTTCTACGTATTTAAATGGATAAGGTCATATATATGAGGGGCCAGAGTGACCTGAAGTCAACATGGGCATGGCAATAATGTTGGCATAAGCATAGGATTTGAGCTTTCCATCATCAGATTTTAATGGTATGGATGGCTGAAGAGTTGGAGGTGGGAGTAGATTGAAGCCTGTCAGTTAAAGTGTAAAGGTTTGCTATCTTAATATAAAACTGAGCACTAATTATATATATATATGGGAGATTATAATTTGGACTAACTAATGGGTACTGGTTCTGCATGAATACTTATATTGGTGATTATTTATCTTTGCTACATGTGTGTTGTCATGCGTGTCAATAGTTGAAGGGAGCTTGCAAGTCTGAGTTCAAATCCCCTATGTTTATAAGAATCAAGTAAACAAAATAATGAAAACAGTTTAAGAATATCTGAATAACAAGTTATAACTTAAAAAAAGTTTTACTCCTAGTTTTAAATCACGCATAGTTGAAATAAATATTTATTTATGTGTCAAAGTGTCGGCTGGGAAGCGACCCTGGGAGAACTGCTTGTAAGGCGGCTGTGCTAACCACTCGGCCACCAACAATATTTGTTATTAAATTTTGACAAATTAATCAGTTAGTTACAATTTTATATAAAAATTTTAAATATTTTTTTTCAAAAAACCAAAATTTTTTTTTATTTAGCCAGAGTCCCCCTAATGATTGGATTTTAATAATATTCCATTTGGAATGAGAATTTCATATAACAGACACACATCCAACAACAAGAAAGACAAAAGATTTGAATAATTTATATTTATTTGATCAGTAAATAATTTTCCATTTCTAAAAATAATTCCATAATTTTAAGAGCTGTATTAACTTTGGATTTAACAAGTTTATGAAAAGATCCATTATTTCTAAAAAGAATGTAATATATAGGGTATATGAGCACAGACTTTCACACCACCCACCACTCTCCACTCTATCTCATAACACTGATACACATATGTCGAAAAGACAAATAATCACCAATATTCGTATTTCATGCTAAACCAGCAATCATCATTTGGTCCAGATTACCATCTCTACACTTATATGCTATAAGTGCTCAGATATATATACTAAGATAGCCAATCTTCATACTTTAATGGACAGGCTTCAATCTACTCCACACTCCAACTCTCCAACCGTCCATCCAATTGAAAATCTGATGATGGAACGCTCAAAGGCCACCCTGAGGCTGAGATTCTTGTCACACCCATGTTGACCATAGGTCAATCTGACCCCTCATGTACAGGACATAATCCATTTAATACATATACAAAGGATGGGCAGACAGGAATGTTTTAATTTTTTTGAAAAGTATTACATTTAATTTTACGAATATTAATATAATACAAGATACTTAGAGTTATTAGAAAATGTTTTAGATAAATGATAATAATTTGCAATATATAATCATAATTTTTTTTTGTATACAAGAGCTGCAAAAGCAACTTATCAATGATAAACAAACAATTCATAAAATTCTTCATCTTTTAAGTTTAATACATTTGCAATACTTACGTTTAAAGTGCTAAGCTTTTACACATGTTCGCAATCATGCATGTATATAATAACATTGATATTCTAATTAATATCTGTATGATAATATGCATTTGCGTAGTTATGACTTTCAAAATTATATTGGTAATTTGTAAGTAAATGTCAAATTGAATTTAATATATTGAGTAGCAGTGCGAGTGCGATGTGATAATGTTTTAAAACCGTAAACGTTTTATTTTCTTTATACAAATTAACTTTTTTAATTTTTTTTTTTTTTTTGAAAGATTGAGTTTAATGAATGAAGTTGTCTTTTAAGGAAATCTTGTGTTAAGATTTGTAGAGGTCCCTAGTGTTGTTTTCCAAGCGCTTGGTCTTAATGTTATATATAGCCTTAATAACTGAAACACAGGCTTATTATATACCTGTGTCTATATATATGTAATGTATTGGGTATATGAGCACAGACTTTCATACCACTCACCACTCTCCACTCTATCTCATAACACTGATACACTTGAACACATATATGTCGAAAAGATAAATTATCACCAATATCGTATTTCATGCTAAACCAGCAATCATCAGTTGGTCCAGATTACCACATTTACACATATATGCTATAAGTGCTCAGATATATATTAAGGCAGCCAATCTTCATACTTTAATAAACAGGCTTCAATCTACTCCACACTCCAACTCTTCAACCGTCCACCCAATATATTGGTGATTATTTATCTTTTCGACATATATGTGTTCAAGTGTATCAGTGTTATGAGATAGAGTGGAGAGTGGTGTGAAAGTCTGTGCTCATATACTATATAGCCTTAATATATATTACTTTACGTAACGACTATGCGCTTTACAAATTTAATTATTACAAATAAATTATTATATAAATAATGCATACAAATTGTCATTTTCTTAATTCATTAATAATTACTATTCATATTTCATCTAAATTAATTATCATAATTATTTTTTTAATCGCTAAAGCTTGTTATATTTGTCTTTATGAATTTCATATGCTATTTGGACATCATCATCATCATTATCAACCATTATCAATCCACTGCAGGATGAAGGTCTCTCCAAGTTTAATCCATCTTCTCCGATCTTTAGCTTCTCTTCTCCACATCACCCCTACACATTTTCTTATTTCATCCATCCATCTTACATGTGGTCTCCTTCTGGGTCTTTTACAATCTCTTGGAATCCAGTTTAAAATTTCAATTGTCCATCTATTATCATCTCTTCTAGCAATATGTCCAGCCCAACTCCACTTCAATCTTTTAATTTTTTCAATGAGGTTAGTAACACCTGTTTGTTCTCTTACCCATACATTGCGTTTTCGATCTCTTCTTGTTACTCCCAACATACATCTCTCCATACTTCTTTGAGTGGTCTGAAATCTCTGTATTGATCTTCTATTAAGTGTCCAAGTCTCAGATCCATAAGTAAGAACTGGTAAAACACATTTGTTAAAAACCTTTCTTTTCAAACACATAGGCATATTTCCTTTTAATATCAAGTTATTTCTACCAAAAGCACTCCAACCAAGTTTAATTCTATGATTAATTTCCTCTATTATGTTTCCATCTGTATTAATAATCTGACAAAGGTATTTGTAACTCTTAACTTCTTCTAATTCATCATAATCAATCTTTATTTTCATATTTTGAGCAAATTGATTAAACATTACTTTAGTCTTTTTAACATTTATCTTTAGTCCTACTTTCCTACTTTCATCTGATAACTCCTGCAACATTTCCTGCAGCTCTGAAGCATTATTTGCAAAAACAACTACATCATCTGTGAAATCTAAATGACTTAAATAATCTCCATTTACTTTCACTCCTTTAGTTTCCCATTTTAATCCACAAAATACTTCTTGCAGCACTGCTGTAAAAAGTTTTGGAGATATGGAGTCACCTTGTCTTACACCTTTCTCAATGTTGACTTTCCCAGTATCATTATGTAATCTAATTGTTGCTGTTGCATTTTTATAAATATTCTTTAAAATATGACAATATCCTGGATCTATACCTTGATGATCCAATGCTTTAATCACTGAAGAAATGTTTATAGAATCAAATGCCTTTTCATAATCTACAAATCCAAAACATAATGACAACTCATATTCATTTGTCCTTTCTATAACTTCTCTCAATACTTGAATATGATCTACTGTACTAAAACCACTTTTGAATCCAGCTTTTTCTCTTGGTTGGTGAAAATCCAAGGTTCTCTGTAGACGAGTTGTAATTATCTTGGTAAAAATTTTATATAAAACTGATAAAAGGCTGATATCTCTGTATTAATTAGAACAATGGAATTTGTGTATTTGGTTAATTATATTTTTATTCTTTAATTACATACTCAGAAATTCTAGTTCCAATATTTTCTTTTGTTAAATTTATTATCTGACGTAACATTTTGTTTTTCTTTCTAACTTTCTAGAGTTAGAATGATCAATATTTAATCACAAGTGACAACCAATACTGATTATGCTAACAAAAGATTAATATCTATTGAGGAACTTTGTTTAAAAGTGAAACTAGTATTGTAGAATATTTTTTTATAATTTTTCCAATCAGCAATGCTTTTATTACAAAAACTGTTGACATTTTTACTTGTTTATTTATATATAAATTGGAAACATCCAGAATAAATTTAATGAAATGTTAATAGAAAGCAAGAAATTATAATAAGACTATAACTACTTTACAGCATTTTTATTATTGAAAATCGAAATAATAAAATGTTT
Organism: Epiperipatus broadwayi; assembly: GCA_028023455.1. Taxonomy (NCBI): domain Eukaryota; kingdom Metazoa; phylum Onychophora; class Udeonychophora; order Euonychophora; family Peripatidae; genus Epiperipatus; species Epiperipatus broadwayi. The sequence continues at coordinate 483,874 of JAQFVV010000441.1, read as the reverse complement.
TTTTTTGCTCAGAGTTTGTTAAAAGTTTAAGCACTTGAAATAACAAGAGGTCTGTGTGAACTATGGATCTCAAGCTTTAGGATTTGCTATTCGATAACCTTGCAAGCCTTTATACTATTGAATTTATACTATTCAAGTGGCATTTTATTAATATTTATTTTGAATGTTTCCAACTTTTGTTTATATATTAGTTCTTATATATATTGAAACAGACACATTGTTTCATATATATACTGAAGTTTTTTTCCCTCTTTCCCATTCTGGAATAGTTTGATTGAAAAGCTGACACAGTGAAACTAAAAATAATAAATAAATAATTGACAATGAACTAAGACCAGCTTCCCACTTATGTCCTCACAACAAAACATGTAAATTTAAATTCTCTGAAAAAGGAGAAAGAGAAAAATCAATACTTGAACTTACAGCTAAATAAAGAAAACATAAAGTACACATTTAATTAATAAATCCTTACTATCAAAATTTGCAGTTGTCAAATTAAAATATTACTGATATAATATTTTGTTTATGGAGCTGAATGTTTATAAATTACAATATTCAAGTGCTATAATTAGTCATTAATTAGAAAAGATAACATCACTTTTTTGCCTTGGTCAAAAGAAGGCAAGATGTTTTTGAAACCACATGTTGGTCAGATAGGGAGAGATATTGATAAGAAAAGCATGGAAATGCGAGAGTATAAATAAAGAAATCAGGTAATCGTTGATTCATTCAATTATTCAGTAGTGAGTTAAATTAATTAGAAGTGAGTTAACTATTGTCATTGCTATACAGCTAAGTCCAATTTAGAAAGACTGGACCAACCAAGTTTGAAGTTGTTTTGACCATTCATTGGAGAAAAACCTCTAGTTACTGGATAACTGCAAGATAAAGAAGCAGATTATTAATATTGAACACACAAGAATACTTGGCTAACCAGAGTAGTGTTTGCTCTCTCTTTCCACACCATGAAGAAGCCATGAAGTTGAAAAATAATGCTTAGGTGATCACTAAATGAAAAAAAGTGTACCATCCAACTCTAAGACCAATCTCTTTTAATGTGAAGAGTTACTGGCAGTGAATGCTAACAGATAAATTTAGAGGTAAGAAAACTCTAGATAACATTTAAAATCTTTATAGTAGAATATAATTGCCATTATTGTCATTGAAATGATAAATGGAAAAACATAGTTATTTAAAATGATTGATTTATAAAAATGAAATGATTAATTTACAAAATGATAAAATATTATGTTAACTAAGAAAGAGTCACTATTTTAAAATTTGCATCTATATTTGAATTAAAAATATGCTTCTATTAAAATGTACTTATATATGACAATGACTTAAATCTGTGTTTATATAATATGTGTTCATATACCTGGATAACTTAAATCTGCATTTATATAAATGAATTAAATATGTCTATATAATATATGTTTACATATTTGGATTAAATACATGCTTATATATATGAATTAAATATAGATCTACTTACCTGAATAACTTCAATCTGTGTTTATATAAATTAATTAAATATATGTCTATGAATTGAACATACACTTATATATATGAATGACTTAAATATGTGTCTATATAATGTGTCCATATACATGAATAACTTAAACCTGCATTTATATAAATGGATTAAGTAATAATTTACTAAATCTGTAACCTTAGAAATAAGCATCTGAAAAATACGAAGGTAGGGACCTCTATAGGTCTTAAAACACAAGCTAGCATAAGCTTGTGTTTTAAGACCTATAGAGGTCCCTACCTTCGTATTTTATTAGCTTGTGTTTTAAGACCTATAGAGGTCCCTACCTTCGTATTTTTCAGACGCTTATTTCTAAGGTTACAGCCTTAGTAAATTATTGTTTAATATAATAATGGGCGTTTAATAAAATTTATAATTATAAATGGATTAAATAATGTCTATATAATATGTCTTTATATACCTGAATGAACTACATGTTGTGCATACGGATTGATTATGCTTCTATGTACATGACCTAAATCCATGTCTTCATAATATGTGTCTCTATATACCTGAATGAAATATATGTTATATATATATGAATTGACTATGCTTCTGTATACATGACTTAAATCTGTATCTATATAATTTGTCTCTATATACCTGAATTAACTACATGCTTGTATACATGAATTAATCTGCATCCAGAGATAGGAATTAAATATGTGAATATGTTTGAATTGAATTATTGGCTGCTGAATAATTTAATAAAAAAAGGGTTAATCCAATTATCTAAAAGTAATATGCCATGGAGATCAATAGACATGTCTACAAATTAGTTATCCGCACATATGAGCAGTAACATCAACACCCAAAATGGAAATGATACAGAGAGGTATCCATGATGTACACATAGATATCTAAATAAATCCCTGCTAGGGAAAAGCTGCCAGAATAGGATTATGGAAGATAAAAGGATGGATACTATATAATCATCAGAAGGACCAAGCATCAGTAAGAAGTTATTGATGAATAGACTAACTGATCTATGGAACCGATAATGCAATAAACTGTTAAAGGAGTGTTATCCAAATATTATTATTCAAATAAATTATTTTTATAAAAAAATAAATATCAGTTTAATTTCATGTCATCCATTTTCTAGTATACTTGTTCACAGGAATCTCATGTTTCCTGAGCTATGTCAGCATAATATGATCTAGGTAAATAAGGTGTAGTGAGCTGAAATTCTAGTGTTACCAATTGGGAAACCAAACAGATACATTTCTAGATGTTTTCAGTCTCTTTAATGCTACACCCTCTGATGAGCAGGAAATATTGTTGTAAGGGGAGTAACTCCTGTCTACAATATCAAGAGTTAAATCAACTGACAGAGGGGTCAGAAGTGCCAGTCTGGTTATAATCATCATTATCATCATTATCAACCATTATCAATCCACTGCAGGATGAAGGTCTCTCCAAGTTTAATCCATCTTCTCCGATCTTTAGCTTCTCTTCTCCACATCACCCCTACACATTTTCTTATTTCATCCATCCATCTTACATGTGGTCTCCTTCTGGGTCTTTTACAATCTCTTGGAATCCAGTTTAAAATTTCAATTGTCCATCTATTATCATCTCTTCTAGCAATATGTCCAGCCCAACTCCACTTCAATCTTTTAATTTTTTCAATGAGGTCAGTAACACCTGTTTGTTCTCTTACCCATACATTGCGTTTTCGATCTCTTCTTGTTACTCCGAACATACATCTCTCCATATTTCTTTGAGTGGTCTGAAGTCTCTGTATTGATCTTCTATTAAGTGTCCAAGTCTCAGATCCGTAAGTAAGAACTGGTAAAACACATTTGTTAAAAACCTTTCTTTTCAAACACATAGGCATATTTCCTTTTAATATCAAGTTATTTCTACCAAAAGCACTCCAACCAAGTTTAATTCTATGATTAATTTCCTCTATTATGTTTCCATCTGTATTAATAATCTGACCAAGGTATTTGTAACTCTTAACTTCTTCTAATTCATCATAATCAATCTTTATTTTCATATTTTGAGCAAATCGATTAAACATTACTTTAGTCTTTTTAACATTTATCTTTAGTCCTACTTTCCTACTTTCATCTGATAACTCCTGCAACATTTCCTGCAGCTCGGAAGCATTATTTGCAAAAACAACTACATCATCTGCGAAATCTAAATGACTTAAATAATCTCCATTTACTTTCACTCCTTTAGTTTCTCATTTTAATCCACAAAATACTTCTTGCAGCACTGCTGTAAAAAGTTTTGGAGATATGGAGTCACCTTGTATTACACCTTTCTCAATGTTGACTTTCCCAGTATCATTATGTAATCTAATTGTTGCTGTTGCATTTTTATAAATATTCTTTAAAATATGACAATATCCTGGATCTATACCTTGATGATCCAATGCTTTAATCACTGAAAAAATGTTTATAGAATCAAATGCCTTTTCATAATCTACAAATCCAAAACATAATGACAACTCATATTCATTTGTCCTTTCTATAACTTCTCTCAATACTTGAATATGATCTACTGTACTAAAACCACTTTTAAATCCAGCTTGTTCTCTTGGTTGGTGAAAATCCAAGGTTCTCTGTAGACGAGTTGTAATTATCTTGGTAAAAATTTTATATAAAACTGATAAAAGGCTGATAGGTCTGTAATTTCTAATATCTTCTTTATCACCTTTTTTAAATATTAATATTATTACTGCATTCTTCCAATCATCCGGTACATCTTTATCATTTAAACATTTGGTATATAACTTTGCTAATATTTTTTGTGTTTTTTCACCTGCTTCTTTTAATATATCAATTATAATTCCATCATTACCTGGAGCCTTTCCTTTTTTCATACATTTAATTGCATTTCTCACTTCTTCATTTAAAATTCTGGGCAATTTGGAAGATGTAATAGATATAGGAGGTACTTGTTCTTTATTACTATATAATTCTTGATAAAAATCTTCTACCAATTTCATAATGTCATCCCTCTTTTTAGTAATAATTCCATCTTTTTTTCCTTATTGCAGATATAAATTTACTACCAATACCAAAATGTTGTTTTACATTCTTAAGACTTTTATTTTCTTCTACAGCTTTTCTTGCTAGTTCACAGTTATACTTTCTTATATCATTTTCAACTCTTTTCCGCACCATTTTACAAAATTTGAGATATTCAATTCTTTTTAATGCATCATTCTTGCATATCTTCATATTCCTTCTTTTCTTCATAAGTTCTCTAGTCTCAGTAGAAATTTTATTAGTCAATTGCTGCTTTTTTCTACCAGCTATCTTTGTTGCAGTTTTTAAAAGGGTATCAGTTATTTTCATATTAATTTCATTCAAATCTGAATCATGTTCAAAATCTACTAATACTTGAAACCGATTTGTAAGTTCTAATTTAAATTCATTAGAATGTTTCTGAAGATTAGGAATATCAACTGTAAATATAGTTTTTCTTAATAATTTTTGTCTCTCTAGTTTTACATTAACAAGTATCTTACCCCTTACTAATCGATGATCACTTCCTGTGTTAAATTTATTAAGAACATTACAATCTTGAAATATGTATTTCCTGTTAGTCAAAATATAATCCAATTCTGCTATACCTTCATTTGGATGCTTCCATGTCCATTTCCTTCTAACATTTTTCTCAAAAAAAGAATTCATAATATAAAGTTTTTCCTTCTCTGCAAACTCCACAAGTCTATGTCCTCTCTCATTTCTATTACCATAACCAAAATTACCTACAACACTTTCATCTTTCATTTGTTTACCAATTCTAGCATTGAAATCTCCCATAACAATTTTAAAATGTTGTTTACTCTGATCAAAAGCCTTTTGTACATCCATATAAAAATCTTCTACTACTTCATCACTGTGAGAACTTGTTGGGGCATAAACCTGAATTATCTGCATTTGATATCTGCTATTAAGTTGTATAACTAATCTTGCCACTCTGTCTGATACACCATCAATCTCCACAATATTGTTCTTCCACTTTTTATTTATAATGAATCCTACTCCACTTGTATTTCCAATATTTGTGCCTTTATAATAGAGCATATGTCCACTTTTTAAATCAATTGTCCCTTCACCTTTTCTTCTAACTTCACAAAGTCCAATAATATCCCATTTAATATAAGAGAGTTCTTCTTCTAATTCTTGCAATCTTCCTTCACTTGAAAGTGATCTGCAGTTGTAAGTACCTAAATAAAAAGTCGTCATCAAATGGCAGCCTGGGTCCGCCTCCAGGATATTCTTAGCACCCTCTGCCTTCGGCCACCAACCGCTGCCTTGGTTGGTGACTTTACAGCCTCCTGGGATTAAGGGCCATGCTTTATTTTTGTCTGTCATAATTGTATAATTGGGAAAAATCTTTATCATTTACACAAACATTCATTCTGCCTTATCAGGCACTGAGAAGAAAGACCATGGTGTTTCTTGATCTTAAACTCAGAGGTAAAAAGCCAATAAACTCACCACGCTGGCTAATGCGTGTTGGTGAGCAGCCCATCCATGTTCGTATACTATATGAATAAACATATAGTAATAACAGCTGCAACGACAAGAACGTATGGAGTGGACATTAGGAATTTGCCCTGCTCGGTTCCTTTAAGGCCTCCAAGAGGAATCAAAGGGTCTCCTTTCAGTTAATAGCAAACTCCTTTCTGCAGCCCTGGTTATAATATATATATATATATATATTGAGATAGTTCTATATCTGTGGTGCAAAACAGTGTGCATACATATATATTTAAAACTTGTAAGGAGAAGTATGGAATAGAACATAGATAAAATTTACATCCAATTATTTAAAACAAAATCCAAAATGCCTTAAATATTGATAGAGAAATAATCTTGTTTAAAATATAATATTTAAATCAAATATAAAAAAGATCTCTTATTTAAAAAAATATTATTTAATCTATTTCTGATTTTAACAAAAACATCCAAATTCTTAATGTAACAAAGAAAAAAAAATATTTTGGATAAAATTTTTATTTTTATAATATACATTGATTATAGATAATCCTATAATTTATTTTTTTTACTTAAAAAAATTAATAATGTTTGAAGAGTTTAGATCTAATTAAAGTGGTTTTGAACACAGTTTCCCAAGCTCCCTTTAGCTATCCATACTATCTTATATAACCGATACACATAATCACACACATGTAAAAAAAATAAATGATCTCCAATACATGTATTTTGTGCTGAACCAGCACTCATCAGTTCATCCAGATAATCACCTTCCATCCATATATATATTAAACTGGATAGTGTCCATCTCAAAAGTTGTTTCACAAAAAATAAAACTAACTTTGGCTTGATTAAATTTAAATTTATAAAGCTATTTTTAAAAAAAATTATTTATAAGAGTAGGTTTATGAAAAACACATACTTGTTTATGTTTAAAATATATCATTTTATTTTTTTATTATATAAAATTGATTTTAAAAGAAAACAGTTTTTTTTTTCCCCACTTGTTTTTACTTTTTTTTTTCAAATTGATTAAAAACAAGCAAACTTGTTAATTACATTTCTGTCTCTTTTATTTTAATCATTTCTAAGTTAATTCTAAAAGCGGAGATTTAATTTTGTGTTGTTGTTTTTGTTTAAAATAATCCCTGGTTAGAATTCCTAATTAGTTTGAGGGGGAAATTGAGATTTGCCCTGCACTAAGGCATAGAATTGGAAAACAAAAAAAGTTTGCATGGGAAATGTAGTGTGGGTATAAATAACCCCAAACATTATGGGACAATAGTTTTGATTTTTTATTCTTGGCTAACATGCTGCTTCAAAGGGAGATTCAGTATTCATTTTCACCCTTTGATTATGCTGCTGAGATTCGTACCGTATTGGTAGCAGTTTGGACATTTAATTTTTTTTAAAACTTTGCAGTTGTTAAAAGACTTTGTTTCTTCACAAGATGTCAAAATATACTACTCTATGTTTTGTAATCAACAATATGCATTGCTAACTTAAACCAAAATGGACCCATGTCTGCCAGCTGTTCTTCAGTCATGCCATGAAAGTCTAAAATAAACTGGATCCCCAATACCTCAAAACTTGCCACTGTAAAAAGATGAAACACCTGAAATATGAATTTAAATAAAAGTGCACACTCTTGGAAACTACGTGAACTTTGCTTTATCATAAGGTAAATATTTTCTTTTATTCTTTCCAGAGTATATTCTTTAGTTAAATCTCTGTTCAATCTAAAAATAAATCTGTAGTAGTAATAATTGTTTAAGCTCATATTTATTAACTATATTTGTTTTACATTGTATTTTGGGTGTGTCTAGGAATATTAGTTTTAAGATTTCAAGTTTGCTTCCAATTTTATTTATCAGAGAATGTCTGGTGAGTTTATATTTTTATATGCTTAATATATCTCTATTTATATGCCTAACTTTTTCTAAATACTTTAGCAGTCATGCGTAATTTTAATTTGCTCACCTGTATTTATTTTACTGTCCAATAATTGATCTAAAATACTGTGTTTGTGCTTTTGCAAACTACAAAATCTTTTGTCTGGTGCCTTATTGTGTTTGTTGTTCTGTTTTTCCTTGTAGAGATATTATTTTCCATAGTTCACATTATGTAGTATGTAATCTCTCCTTTTATTGTGTGAGACTAATCTTGGCTGGTTTAAATGTACTTGTCCATGAGTGTTTTTCAGAATTAGGACATTCTTAGTTCTGATGTTTCTTTTCCAGATTAAGAAAAGCTCATCTGCGCTGTCTCATTAGTTTTTACATGCATTTTTTTTTTAAATTTCTATAAAATGAATGGAATTGTTGTTCTTTGTAATTTTATAAATCACCAGCAGGAAGATAATATTAATCCTCTTGTAAATTATAAGTGAAAGGCAGTTTCTTTCTGCTAAAGTATTTAATGTCTTAATATTTGCTACTCATGTACACTCTCTGATAAACTAACTTATAAAAAAATCTAGGTCAGCATTTAGATTTGCTTGCTAGATTTATTTTGTTTTTTATGTGTTGCTTTGAATTTTATCAGTGTGTGTACTAAGAACTTGGTTTATCAATTCATTCGTAATATTTCACTTTTTTGAAAGGCTTGGGCAGACATAACTGGTTTTCTAATTATTTACTTGTCTCCTACTGAGATCTCTAATTATTATTCTCAGATTAGTTTTGGACAATCATTTTTTGGGGATTCACCAATTTTAAATGTCTGTTTTCCTTTAATCATAGATTTAATATTTTATTAATTTGAAATCATTTATGTCAGGGTATTTTCTAATTCCATTATTTTATTGAATTGGAGATGTAAATTTTCTCCCATTTTATAATTTATACTCCGACATATTTTTTTTTTAGTTCTTGGGGTAAATCAACTGTGTATTATCTTAAACATGATATATCATAGGCTGTTCTACCAGCAATATGAAGTTCTTGGTCCCAACACATTTTTCCAGGCCAAGAAATGCTCGCCGATGCTGTTTCATTGATTTATTTGAAGATTATGTTGCTTTCTTATCTTTGAATAAGGAAATCAGTGTTGTAGGTGAATTGTCATCTGAAAGAAATTTGTTCCCTCCTTTTCTAATTTACTTATTAGAAAAGTAGTCTGCCTGCCAGAGTGTTGAATTTTGTTATTTCTGATACACGCCTGATATAATCCTATTTGTTGTATTATAAACTTTTACTTTATAATTTATATTTCTTGTAAATAAAATGCAAAAAAAAATGTTTAAACTTAATTTGGCTAATGTTTGTCTTAATGCTTTTATTTCTCAATTGCCTAAACAACATTTAAGATTTCTTGTTTCTCCTTGAATCTAGTTGGTTCAAACCATCATCCTCATCCATTTTTGATCATGGTAAATAAATTTTCCAGATACGTAGTGATCTGGTGGCGACTTCTGTGATCAAGAATAGATTGACTGTCTGGTACTATATATATATATATATATATATATATATATATATAGATATGGTATATATTATTGATATATATATATATATATATATATATATAAAACCAAAACTGTCTAACACTATACTAGCAAAAAATAAAAATGCAAAACCATAAAACAATACAGTACTAGATTAAATTCAAAATTTTACTCAAAATCCTTACACAACCATGGTTTCATCTACTACAAATAGACCTTCTCAAGTGAAAATCAACCTAAAGGAAAACATATATATATACAAACAAACAAACCTTCCCATAATTCATTTCAAACTCCACCTTCCCTTAATATCAAAAGAAGTCTTCATAAGATTGATAGCCTCAGAATTAAGGAGTTTTATCATCAAAGTCTCCTTTATTCTTCTTTTTAACTCATTCTTTTCATAAAAAATAACCGAAGCATTGTCAAACAATATTCTATGACCTGTATTCAATTCATGAATATATAAAGCTGAGTTAAGATACCTATGTTTAACTCTACTTATATGAACCTTAACCCTTTCATTAAGGCTAAATTTACTCTGGCCTACATAAAATTTACCACAACTACATGGAATTTTATAAACAATACCAGGAATAGACCTACTATCAATAGACTGCTTTGAACCATTAAGTAATGAATTCAAATCAGAACCTTTCCTCCATGCAACCTTCTTTCCACCTAACAAATGACTATTCCTATAAACCAAATTATAAATTGATGCTTTAAATGGTAAAGACATATAATCATCATCCTTACCAACAAAATTCTTATCATCCAAATCACGACTATAAACATTATTATTAAATACCACTTTTTTAATAAAATCATGACTATAACCCAATTCTACATATTCAGCAGCAAATTGACTTCTTTGAATATCAGCATCATTATTAAAATTATTTTTTATGCATAAAAGGCTGATAACTATCAGGCCTAATCATATTTCTCAAATTTTTAGGTTTTATAAAATGACTACAAAACAAAACATCATTAACCTTCTCAACATTTAAATCTAAAAACTTTAATTTTACAAAATCAAAACCACCCCCTCAATTGTAAACTTAATACTAGAATCAAAACCATTCAATCCACATAAAAACTCTTCTAATTTCTCTTTCTAAATAACAAACAAACAATCATCAACATACCTAACAAATAATTTAATAGAACATGAAAACATATTAATAATACTACACTCCAAATAATCAATATAGACAGCACACATCAATGGAGAAATGACATAACCAATAACCCAACCTTCTCTAATCTTATGATGTGTTTTATAAGATTAGAGAAGGTTGGGTTATTGGTTATGTCATTTCTCCATTGATGTGTGCTGTCTATATTGATTATTTGGAGTGTAGTATTATTAATATGTTTTCTTGTTCTATTAAATTATTTGTTAGGTATGTTGATGATTGTTTGTTTGTTATTCAGAAAGAGAAATTAGAAGAGTTTTTATGTGGATTGAATGGTTTTGATTCTAGTATTAAGTTTACAATTGAGGGGGTGGTTTTGATTTTGTAAAATTAAAGTTTTTAGATTTAAATGTTGAGAAGGTTAATGATGTTTTGTTTTGTAGTCATTTTATAAAACCTAAAAATTTGAGAAATATGATTAGGCCTGATAGTTATCAGCCTTTTATACATAAAAAAATGTCTTTGTTGAATTTTTGTTGTCGGAATAGAAGGCTTAATAATTTTAATAATGATGCTGATATTCAAAAAAGTCAATTTGGTGCTGAATATGTAGAATTGGGTTATAGTCATGATTTTATTAAAAAAGTGGTATTTAATAATAATGTTTATAGTCGTGATTTGGATGATAAGAATTTTGTTGGTAAGGATGATGATTATATGTCTTTACCATTTAAAGCATCAATTTATAATTTGGTTTATAGGAATAGTCATTTGTTAGGTGGAAAGAAGGTTGCATGGAGGAAAGGTTCTGATTTGAATTCATTACTTAATGGTTCAAAGCAGTCTATTGATAGTAGGTCTATTCCTGGTATTGTTTATAAAATTCCATGTAGTTGTGGTAAATTTTATGTAGGCCAGAGTAAATTTAGCCTTAAGGAAAGGGTTAAGGTTCATATAAGTAGAGTTAAACATAGGTATCTTAACTCAGCTTTATATATTCATGAATTGAATACAGGTCATAGAATATTGTTTGGCAATGCTTCGGTTATTTTTTATGAAAAGAATGAGTTAAAAAGAAGAATAAAGGAGACTTTGATGATAAAACTCTTTGATTCTGAGGCTATCAATCTTATGAAGACTTCTTTTGATATTAAGGGAAGGTGGAGTTTGAAATGAATTATGGGAAGGTTTGTTTGTTTGTATATATATATATGTTTTCCTTTAGGTTGATTTTCACTTGAGAAGGTCTATTTGTAGTAGATGAAACCATGGTTGTGTAAGGATTTTGGTAAAATTTTGAATTTAATCTAGTACTGTATTGTTTTATGGTTTTGCATTTATATATATATATATATATATATATATATATATATATATATATATATATATATATATATATATATATATATATATATATATATATATATGTAATCTGTGCTTGGTTTATATTAAGGTAGCAAATCTTCAAATTTTAATGGAGCTTTAATCTACTCCACCTTCCAACACTTCAACCATCCATACCATAAAAAATTTGATAATGGAATGCCCAAATTCCTTGTTAATACCACCCCTGTCCATTAGAGTTTGAAGATTTGATATCTTAATATAAACCAAACACTCATTATATATATGATAGAAGAGGATCTGGACCAACCAATGAGTGCTGGTTCAGCATGAAATACATATATTGGAGATCATTTATTTTTTTCACATATGTGTGTTATCATGTGTTTCAGTTGTATAAGATAGAGTAAATAGCCGAAAGGAGCTTGAAAGTCTGTGTTCAAATCCCCTATAATTACATTTATATAATTAATGTAAATCAATAAAACAGGATAAGAGTAATTATTTATTTTTTTTAAATCAAAATAAAAACATTTATTTTCTCAATTTTAAATTCCACTTAATATAGTAAATAATGGTTCAAATTAAATGATTACTTTTGGATTGGAAACTATATAGAAATTCCAGATTGCTGGTAATCTTAATGTTAATTGAGTTTAAAAGCACTATGTAAGAAGTAGACTGTTTTTCTGGCTAAATTTCATGAATATTATAAAAAAGCTGAAAAGAAATGAGGAAAACCAGCATTTATATGTGTGTGTGTTAACCACAAAAGGTCATACTATATTTTATTTAAGAATTCAGTTGATTGATATTAAAACTTTAGTGATAAAATTGGTACTCTCAAACTCCCCCAAATCATATATATCATGCCCTCAGGCTGGATGCAGTGCCACATACTATGGGGAGACTAAGACCACGATCTATAATAGAGCTGCTCAGACATATATACACACAGAAGAGCAAAAAAGAACAATGATAACATCTCAATATTTTTTGAACATGAGAAGCAGACCATTCATGTGTTCAAATCCTCCAACCTCAAGGTAGTGTGCACTGAAGCTAACGATTGCATAAAAGGAAGATAAAAAAAGCATATTTTATCAACGATAACAATGCGATTTATAGACATGCCATTTTTTACAATCTCCAAAAAATGGACAAGTTAATTTACATATGCATTTACATACATTACCATTTACCAATATCACAATAATGATTTAAAATCAGTTTTGGCTATGAATATGAGGGGCAAAATCTCGAAAGTGTTAGGCCTACATTAATTTATTTTGATTGTTTTCTTACCATTAACTTCACAGCTTCTTCACCCAGCATGTTAAAGTGCTTGTATATACTTATGCTGATATATATATATATATATATATATATATATATCAGCATAAGTATATACAAGCATGGATTTATAAGTCTTTTTTTTTGTTTATATATATATTCACACAGACACAGATGAAAGAAATTGGATAAAACCAAAAATATTGAAATTTATTATAATGAATTGTTAAATGTTGGATATAGTAATTATATTATGTTTATTATACTATTAAAATTTTAATTCTAAATATAAGAATAATAATAATAATGTTAATTCTTCTGATAAAAAAAATTGGATATCAATACCATATATTTTGAATCAACAGGCAAATTTCATTAAGAAAATTTATAAAGGTATATATGATATTGCATTTTATGCACCACCTACATTAAATAAATTAATAAATAATTCAAAAGATAAAACCATATTGACAAACAAAAATTGTATCATTTACAAATGGATGTGTAGGTGTGGCAGTGTATATATAGGTGAATCAAGGTGCACATTGGAAAAAAGAACAAAAGAGCACTTGTTCTTATTAAAAAGGTTTAAAATACAAAACAAAATTATAAAAATAATGATAATTTATCAGCTTCTGTCTTTTATGATCATAATAAATCATATATATATATATATGGTTTTGATTTTAATTATGGTAACATAAAAATATTGGAAACTGAAAGAAATAATAATAAAAGAAAAATTAAGGAAGCTACATTAATATATAAATACAAACAAGATTTAATCAATAGGCAGGCAGCAAATGTTAAGATCACAGAATTATGGGAAATTTGACATCATGGAATTATGGGAAAGCTGACCTTTCAAAGTGTTAGTTGACAAAAACTACAAGGTTAGTTGAAAGTGCTTCTAAGTGATGTTTATAGATATATTTTTTATAAACTTTTAAGCACTGTATTTTCTAATATATTTTTATAAATTTATATATATATATATATTACAAAGAAATCAAGTCATATGTCACATGACCTAATTTAACAAGGTTTTATTACAAATGTTATATATAGAGCTTGCAAATAAACTCTCTCTCTATATATAGATAATAATATACAAATATAGAGATTGACTAACTATTTCCATCAACACTCCTTCCAGATGATCACTTGGTACCTGACAACTGATCAAAAGCCGACATATTGGACATGTCAAATTGTAACCCATTTGGCAGTGGCTAACATAAAATAAATAAATAACCACTTAATTATAATCAATAAAAAGGCTAAAAATAAAAAAATATTATTGTATAAACTAAGCTCAGTGAATTTCAAATACATGATATGCCACAATAATAAAAGAAAAGTGATAAATAGTTGGAATAATTATCATTAATATAAAAGGCAACATTAATGACTTAAGAGAAAGACAATGTGGAGTATATTGAAGCCTTTCCATTAAAGTAAGAGGATTTGCTATCTTAATATATATCTGAGCACTTATAGCATATATGTGTAGAGATGATAATCTGGACTAACTGATGATTGCTGGTTTAGCATGAAATATGTATATTGGTGATTATTTATCTTTTCAACATATGTGTGTTCAAGTGTATCAGTGTTATGAGATAGGGTGAATAGTGGTGGGTCATGTGAAAGTCTGTGCTCATACCCTATCTATTACATACTGATTTATAAAAGTAAAGACTCTTAATATTGTAAGCATATGTCATTAAATGTTACATTTTATTTGTCACTTCACAACCTCTACCACTACCACATTTCTTATCAATATTTTAAGCATCTGATTGCCATGATCAGAGGAAACATTTGATTTATAAAATATACCATATTTCTTAAATATTTGTCACAATGATATCTTATTTGAAACAGTTTCTTCTTTAGCAATAACAATTTCTTTAATAAGATGGATTATAAAAAAATTGGATATCTCAGGGTAAATATGGTTAAATTTAATTATGATAAAATAAAACTGCTGCAGATTGTTTAGCAAAGAATGAAATCCTAGTGCCATGAACAGTGAGACATTATTTCTAAGATAATATCTCTCACCCTATCGTCACACCTTCTGTGCCAGTACTTCAGATTTGCTCATATATAAATATTTGAGTTGTAGGAATAAGAGGATTCTTTTTATTCCTGCATAAATTCTATATCTTATATTGATCAGAGGGTATTCATTTATTATTTAACACTTGCAAAGCGTTTGCACAATTGGCTTGAAAGGCCGATATGAATGTAATTACAATTATATACAGATGCTATAAAAATAAATGCTTATTTATAATTATGATAATAATAACATTACTATTTTAAATAAACATGACAAACGTTTAATTTAAAATAAAAAGAAAAATAGTCTAGTAGGATGATATTCAGATATTAAGAATGGATAAGAGATGTATAGCTATTCTAAATATCACATTAATAAACCTACTTTAAGCATTTCTCAACATAAAGACAGTAATATCATTATATGAACCTATTATGGAATAATAGCATATTCTTATAAAGATTACAAATAATTTAGAATCACCATGGTGATCGTTAAAAAATAAACAAAATTGATCAAAGTGACCTTGAATTACATATTCGTAATCATGATTCTTACTTTCAAAGGTAATCTTTATTAATAAAAGATTACAAAAATGTTCAGGTACACTTACTCATCGAGGATTACGCAGTGTTCAATGTAACAAGGTAAAATGTACATATGTTCAAAAACAATTACGTCCATAAAAATTGCTGTAATGTGATTAATGTGTATCTGTAGGTGGATTCACACAGCTCAGCTGTCAAGAAGTTAACCATCACCCAATGATCCCACCCCTGGTTCCCTGAAGTGAAGACCCAAATCCTTCAGCTGAATAGGTGGCAAAGTCCAGCATTGCACCAACCACCACAACAGGCAGTGAGGTCCAATGCCCAAGTTCACCAAGCAATAAACTCTCAACCCACAGCCAAGCCTTGTCAAGACCATTCCAGATACCTCTGCCTCCCAATTAGCAGTCCAAATGATGATTCTTTGTTTAATAAAATCAACTTTTTCTTTGAGGCAATTCTAACATCTTAGATTCAATTGCAATGACATGACTCCTATGTTAAAATTTTATTGCCCATGTATTTTTAATATATAAAGAATTAAAGTAATTTCTAATACTCTTGATTTTTGTTAGATTTCTGAATAAGGAATGGATGATATGGAAAAATGACTATAAGAAAACTTTAACAATAAAACAATATTTATTTTCATATTAAATAAAGAACAAATAGCAAATCTGACATATTTTCTAATGCTATTAGGGAAAAACTTCTACAGATAAGTTTTTTTCTTTAAATATCAGATAAATTACAGTTTACAAATTTATTATGCAAAAATTTAAAAATTAATGAAAATAAAGAATACTAATATGGCTGCTCCATGAAAATTTGTATAAATTTGAATATGACTAAGTTCTCACATTTACATAACATTCATTCTATTAAAGAGTCTTATAAATACTTAATATAATGCAAAATTATAAACTTCCCAATCCAGTGACAAGATGAATATTAAAGAAGATGTATATTGTTATTTTCTGACAAATATAACATTAAATTTTGAATCATTATTTATCAAGTTGCATCCTGAATATTAGCAAAGCATAACTACAAGACATACACATCAACAATGTAACTTAAACTCGGATAAAATAGGAGTGTAACAAAAAGTAAGGAGCCATTTCTTAATACCTGATGAACAACATATCAACTGACAGGATAAAATCATTGTAATATATTGTTCATGGCTTTATACAAAATATCCTACAAACAAAATAAATCCATATTTGGATGATAAAATAAAGGCAAATTAAAAGTTTGATATCATGAACTCACAAATAAATGTACCTATTTTTGAGGGCAGTAAATAAATTAACTAGAACTTAATATCTGGTTATGAAACAATGAGTGTAAACCATCAAAAAACAATAATAATAATAACTGAATTTGTCTTAAATTAAGCACTGCATTCTTTAATATAATACAGAGTACTAAAATACATTTGAAAATATCATAAAGACATAGAGAGAGTCTAAGCCTGATCTCCAAAACTATACTAATAAAATAAACATAAAAAAGAGACTGAGCTCCATCTCTTAAACAAATATAATAACTAATGGATGTGTAAAAATGATAAATAAATAATTAATGCTAAATCTAGTTTAGAAAAATCAAACAATAAAATAAGCAATACACATCTTTAATATCTATTTCACTGCTGAATTGGTAAGCTTATAATTTTAAATTGGATTAAATATTCATAAGTGTGAATGTTACATAAATGTGAAAACTTGATCATATTCATATTTATATAAAGCTTATGGACCAGCCGTATTAATATTTATTTATTTTATTATTTATTTTTATTTTTGCATAATAAATTTGTAAGGTGCAATTATATCTGTTATGTGAAAAAAAAATTACCTATAGAAATTTTTGCTTAATGGCATTAGAAAATATGTCAGATTTCTTGTTTGTTTATTGTTTAATATAAACTTAAATATTGTTTTATTGTTATTTCAATTTTTATAGTTATTTTTCCACATCATCAACTCATTATTCAGAAATCTAATAAAAATCATAAGACTATTATAAATTGCTTTAAAACTTTATACATTTATATATATATTACTTATAACAATTCTTTCATATACACTTCAATGCAAACAAATTTTTTTAAAATTTCTTTATTTTTCTTATAGTTTCGACTGTCCAGCAGTTTTTATCAGAGCTCTATGCTTCTCTGCTTTAATTAAAGCAGAGAAGTATAGAGCTCTGATGAAGACTGCTGGACAGTCAAAACTGTAAGGAAAATAAATAAGTTTTTAAGAAAATTTGTTTGCTTTGAAGCGTATATGAAAGAACTGTTATAAGTAATATATATATATAAATATATGAAGATATGCAAAGAACATGAAAGAGAAGAAAAATATAACTTTATGCATTAAGAATACATGGGTATTAAAATTTTCATAGAAGAATCACTTCATTGAAATTGTATCTGAGATGTTAGAATTGCCTCTAACAAAAAGATGACTTGGTTTAACAAAGAATCATGATTACATATTTGTAATTCAAGATCAATTTAGTCAAATTTGCTTGACTATTAAAGATCACTATGAATCAATTATCTTTCCATCTTTATAAGATTGTTATTATTTTATAATCAGTTCAGATCATGAAAGTATTTCATTTAAGTTCAGATATGTTTAAGGTAAGTTTATTAATGAAATGTTTAGGATGATCATAAAATCCTTTATCCATTCTGAATATCTAAATGTTATCCTAATAGATTATTTTTTTAAAATTCTAAATTAAGAGTCTGTCATGTTTATTAAAAATATTAATTTTATTATTATTATCATAATTGTGGCAGATATTATCTTAGAGGTAAGAGTAGACAAAGTTTACCTTTTCCATCTGGGTAAATCTCCAGAAAAATACATCTATAGGAAAAAAGAAATCTAATTGATTTCATGCTGCTGCCACTGAGAAAATGGAGAACCAACTTCAAATCCAGCCTGTCCTGAGTCCAGCAAAGCCAAAGGTAGATCCTGAAATAAATGAACCAGTAGGAAAATAGCTGCCTCATCAAAGTGACAGAGTAAGCATTGCAAGTATAAACTTTTAATCCTTCAAGATAAAGTAATTAAAATGCCTTCTATAAATAAATGAAAAAACTAGACTATCTAGGTTTAAAATTCACAGATTTCTAACTGCTCAGTAAAAGACTCTAGCTTTAAAAAAAGATGTGTTTCAAAAGGACAGTGATATATATGAGTTTTTTAACTTCTTTTATTATTATTTTTAACAAGTTAATTTGATAACTAGATTTCTACGTATTAATGGTAAAAAAAAGAGTGTAATGTCTAATTCTAAATGGAACAAAAGATCACTATAGAGTTTATAAATACAGCTTTTATATATTTATTTTGAAATATGCCAGTATGTTTCCTTTAATTATAAAAATATATATTTTATTGATTAATTTATTTATGCCAATCCAGCCAAGTATGGGGACAAATGATATTTTTACTATTAAACCAATTTATGTATAAATTTGTTTGCTGTATCTCCAATCTTAAATGGGAGAAGGGTAACTATTTTTTTTATAATTGTAAAGTAACAGACAGCCAAATTTGACTTTCTTAAATTGTTTGCCTAGTTCTTATTAGTTAAAAATGTCATTTTAATTTGTTAAAAAAAAAGAGAGAAAACAAAATCAAATATCTGGATTAAAATTCACCATTTACTTTTACAGTACCTTGTTAAAGAAAATTAAGAATATAAATGAGTGTTAAAATTATTATTTATTTTATTTAGATTAAGATTCTTTATGACAATTAAAAATGAAATAGTATGTATATGCATTTATTTATGTGTTAAAAAAATAACAATAATAATGATAGTGCTTCCTTTCTTAAATATGAAATGGGCAATATTACTTGTTACAAAGGTATGTGTTCATCTCACTATATATATATATATATATATATATAGTGACGCATGCATTTGGGGAAAGAGTAATATCTCAGCAGTAGGGTTTTTGCCTCTTTAGCATTTTATGGTTGAGCTTTATATTTAAGCACTTGGGCATTTTATAGCCTATAAAATATGGTTATTTTAAAATTTCCCATTATTACTTATGAAACCCAGGCCTAAGAAAATATCTGTATAGATATGAATTAATGCTTTTTATGGGCAAATATATCAGTGTTGCTTAATAGAATGATCTGTGCCTATATGGCTTTTAATAATGAATATATGTTAAGTAATGCTATGCGAGCTGCCAGACAGATATTTTTACTGGTCCTGGAGATATGAGATAGCCATGTTTTTGAGCTGATAAATGGGTACTCTATGATAATAGGGATTCAAAGCCCATGCTCTAGTTTTTACACATGCCATACTGACTGCAAATGTGTTCTTATGGGAACTAATCTTTATATTTTATTGCTCGATAAAGGAGATTGGCCCATGTTTGCCAATGCCACTAATAATATAGCCAGCACAGGATTCAAACTCAGATGCCACTGTACACTGTATTTAGATTTCTTGATCATGCCTGTTGGCAATGCTGTGTGGGATAGATAAATATATTTACCATATAACTATTGATAATAAAGGGAGCTAGAATTATGCTTTGGTCCATAACTCCTGCTGAGAATACTGAAGGTAAATATAATAATAAAAAATATACTTAGCTTACCCTATGTATGTGAACACACACATATATATATATGACCTCTAACTTAATTTAACCAGGTATTGTGTTTACTCTCCATAATTGGCATATTAATTTTATAGTGGCATATTTCTTGACCAAATATTATCATTATCAACATAAAAATTTTTTTTATGCTTACACATGTATAATACTGATATTTACTATGTGTTGTAATTATTATTTCTAGTTAATTTATAATTTGTTATTTTTGATTCATAATTGCTGTTGCCATGAATGCCAGTATGACTTCGTTGTAATGCCCACACACACATCTAATACTAATGTTTAAATACTATTCAAATTATTATGTCAGGTCCATAACTTCAGTTGTCATTATTGATAGTATGACTTCATTGTAATGCTCACACACATATAATATTGATGTTTATTATTGTAATTGTTATTTTTAGTTCATAACCTTTGCTGTCATTATGGACAGGTGACCTCTTTGTAAAATTCATGCATTTGTCTTAGTGGTATTTAAATACTGTACCTTTATAAATAACTGATAGTTGAATATTGTAATTCTTTATAAAAATCATACATTTATCCTAGTGATATCTAAATACTGTACCATTATCAATAACTGATGGTTAAGTATTGTAATTATTATTTTTTGCTTTAAATGTAACGCCCATACATGGATCATAAGATCCAAACATTGTTATTATTATTTCTATCTTCTAATGAATTGTTAATAAATCATATATGTATCTATACAGTTGACATGTCATTCCCTGGTTCATCATATCCACCCAACTATATCCACACTTAATTGAATAATCTCTGTATATCCAAAACCTATAAAATATTTGAAATAATATTCTGAGCTGTATCAAAGTAGTTGTGAGTATCTTAGATTAATTTAATAATTCTAGTGCATGTCAGGCTAAGTTTGAATTGATAGAGTCCTTGTTTACCCTGACCACTGGGACCAAAGAAAAACAATGACCATTAGTAGCATTAGGAGCATTGGTTGGATAGTGGAGATTTTGGAGCACTGGCAAATAGATTAAAGCTTAGTACTGTTCTGTGACTACCATATCCCGAACATGCTGGGTTTGAAGTACTTTTGCTAGGTCTCTGAATCTTGTTGGCTGATCACACAATTCTGACCGATACAATAATCACTGCTCAGTTTATATTGAGATAGCAAATCCTAAAACTTTTCAAAACAAGCTTCAATCTTCTCCATTCTCCAACTCTTCAGCCATCCATATCATTGAAAAATCTGAAAATGCAATACTCATCTGGTCATGTGTATCAGTTGTATAAGATGGATTTGATAGCTGAGGTGAGTTTGAAAGTCTAAGTTCAATTCCCTTATAATTACATTAAGTTTAATATAGACATTATACATGTATTTCAAAAATTATATATGTATAGTAGAACTATATATATATATATATATATATATATATATATATATATAGTAGAGCATATATATATATATGTTAATTATGTTAATATGAAGATTTTTATGGGTTGCATATATAAAAGACATATTACCGACATTTTGACTTGATCATTCAAATCATCTACTAGGTGATAAAAAGGTAGAATGACTGTTGTAGAGGTGCTACAATCACTGATTTGAAAAAAACCTTAAAGTTCCACCAATAGAAAAAATGTTAAAAAAAACATTCTTAATTTAACATTTTTTCTATTGATGGAACTTTAACGGGTTTTTTTTTTGCAAATCAGTGATTGTAGCACCTCTACAACCATCTTTCTACCTTTTATCACCTAGTAGATGACTTGTGTGATCAAGTAAAAATGTTGGTATATCAATATTTAAAATATTTTAACACGAATCAACCTGCAAAATGGGTCTTTTACATATATATGCTATCTTTCTTATGTAATTGAAAAAAGATCAGAATAAAAATACAAACAAAGTCAAATTAATTTAAAATGAGTAGATGAAAGGGAAAAAGATGTTTGACGAATGTTCAAGGAAATTCTCTACTGGAGAAAAATAAATAGGTAATTTGAAATATGCAGATGATATAGTTTGTATAACAAAATTTGAGAAAGAAATACAGATTCTAGATAAAGGATAAATATGAAGAAGGCAAAAGTAATGCAGTCTTAGAGAATAGCAGAGGTAGTAGTGAACAGAGTCTTATTGAAATACACCTTAAAGTTTGCTCATCAAGATTTCAAACTAAATTAAATTGGAGAATATTATACAGAGATAAATGCATACCTGCTGTTGACATTATAAAAATTTACAAATATGGTACTCATATAAAGAAACAAGAGGATAAATATCAGACTAAAGCATAGATCATAAAATACTTTATATGATGTATGGGTATTAAAGAAACAAGGAAATGCAAGGATTGATGATTTTAAATTGAGGTGTTATTAAAGAATGCTGGAATGGATAGCTAAGATCAATATGAATAGTATTGGTGAAGACCATTGCACAAAAGTAACTGTTTGAGATTATTAAAAAAAAGCTTTATATTATATATGTGGAGAGACAAATGGACATTTGAAAAGGATACTATGATTGGTATTCTGAATAAGTCAAATAAGATAGAATGATCAAGAATTATCATGGATAAATAATATTATGAAAATGGCAGGGAATATTGAAGGTGTGTACAAAAAGAGGAATTTTTTTTTTAAGTATTTCACTCACACTATTGTCCATCATTGAAACGAGAGATCAAGGAAATGATAATCATGATATAAAATAATGTGCAATATAATTATTCATTGATCAATAAATAATAAAAATTGGAAATTCTACTTCATCCCCATACAATTTACCACTTCCAATATTTTTTATTTCAATTTTCCCAGCATCATTTCTAGAAACATCAAACGTGAAAAGTGAGGACCCTCCAGTTCATAAAAAAATTCATTCAGCCATGACACTTCCGTTTGCCAAACCGTAATGTTTAATTATGAGAAGAGAATAGATTTTAAATATTGGATAATAATTCTTTATGATGAGTTTTTTTTTATTTGCAAAAGACTTTTTAAAATCTGTTTTTCAAAATGTGATCCAATATATATATGATTCATTGTTTTTACGCTTTTGTATAGTATCTAAGAATGTTAAGATGAGAGTGAATTCTACTCATCACGTTAGAATGAAAGCTAAGCCAATTATTTTAAACTCTATGTAGATTCAGCAGCTGCTTTTACTTTTTTTTAATGCATGAATGCCAATTCAGGAAATTTGGGTTTCTCATTGAGAAAAAAAAGGAAAAAGGCAGCGGGGTGGTTTCTTTGCATGATTGAATTGAATAATGAGAAAAGCGTCTATCTTTTTAAAATAAAACATTGCTTTTTTTTTTTTCTAAAATCGTTACCTTATAAAGAAAGGCATGTAATTTATTTCAAATATTTATTTTGTATTTTAAACATACTTGTTGTTTATAGTTAAACAAGCAAATATTTATTAAGAAATTAATGTCATAATTACCGCGAATGATGAATAAGAGAGAGATAAAAATTGTAAATAAATATTGAATAGTGTAATTCTAACATGTAGTAAAATTAAAACCGATTATAAAATCCCAAAGTTAAATTTAAAGTAAGTGTTGTAAACAATTACATAGATAATCTATAGATAATAGTTGGCTGAAACTGATGGCATTTTACGTATAATTGTATGTTATAACTGAAACACAGGCTTATTATATACATGTGTCTATATATGTAATATATCGGGTATATGAGCACAGACTTTCACACAACCCACCACTCTCCACTCTATCTAATAATACTGATACACTTAAGCACATGTATGCTGAAAAGATAAATAATCACCAATACACGTATTTTGTGCTGAACCAGCAATCATCAGTTGGTCCAGATTATCATCTCCCATACATATATACTATAAGTGCTCAGATATATATATTAAGATAGACAATCTTCATACTTTAATGGACAGGCTTCAATCTACTACACACTCCAACTCTTCAACCGTCCATCCAATTGAAAATCTGATGATGGAATGCTCGAAGGCTACCTTGAAGCCGAGATTCTTGTCACACCCATGTTGATCTAAAGTCAATCTGAACCCCACATGTACAGGACATAATCCATTTAATACATATGCAAGAATGGGCAGAAATCTCTACAATGTAATATCTGAAACACAGGCTTATTATATATATACCTGTGTCTTTATATGTAATATATAGGGTATATGCGCACAGACTTTCACACAACCCACCACTCTCCACTCTATCTAATAACATTGATACACTTAAGCACAGTGGAGAGTGGTGGGTTGTGTGAAAGTCTGTGCTCATATACCGTATAATTGTATGTTGCATATTTCAACTATCTAGAATTAATTGTCAAATGTCTTTAAAACAAATAAAACGTTTAATTTTAAAAAAAAATTAAAGCATTATTTGAACTTTTCAAATATAATCAACAGTTATTAATAAAAAAACATATTTTGAGTGGTAATTTTTTTCTGTCTCAGCAATTTCCGACAAGTGATAATTCTTGAGTGTGAGTTGAATCCGAGTCTTTAGATTTGGGGTATTGAATTTAATCTGGCACTCCAATAAGCTATGTTAATGTGTCAAAGACAAGTCAGTTGAAAATTTAAAATACTTATCTACAGATATCCTTATGATTCCTTCATTTTTTTAAATTAAAGACAATCTAAAACAGGCAAAACTCTCCTTACAGTAGTGCCATTCAGTGCAAGCCAAAGTAATCAATGGATGACAGAAGGCTTGTGCATAAAATCCTTATCTAGTGCCTACTCATCCAATATCCCCAGACTAATTTCTGGCTTGTGGCCTTCGCCAGTGAGGAGGTTTGGATCTGAGAGCACTGCACCTAAATCTTAGGAACTAATGCATCCCTCCAGCAGCCAACTTTTACTGGAATTTAACTATAAAACTATGAGAAAAAAATTGGAAAACACAATAATATTTTTAATCCAAGCTCATTAGCTTATATAGTCATATAGGTCTGAACTCAGTTCAGTACCCATACATTTTAGTGTCTTTGGTTCTTTAATAGCCATATCCACCACTATCCTATTAGGCAGGATTGGTATTAAACCATTAAACATTGCATGATCACCATTTCTTATGCTTCCTCATAATTGTTATTAAAATGGGCAGAACACTCCATACAGTAGTGTTAGATCCTAAGATCTAGGTGTAGTGCTCTCAGATCCAAAGCTCCTCAATGATGAAGGCCACAAGCCAGAAACTAGTCTGGGGATATTGGATGAGAAGACACTAGATAGGGATTTTATGCACAAGCCATCTGGCATCCATTGATTACTCTGACTTGCACTGAGTGGCACTACTGTAAGGAGAGTTTGGCTTGTTTTAATAACAATTATGAGCAAGCATAAGAAACATTGATCATGTGATGTAAAGGCAATCTAGGGTGATAAATAATGTGTGAAAACCATTCATTATCTTGCCCTTAAGGAAAGATGGAGAAATTAGTAGGGGCCTCATATACAAGTACATATAATGTGTACTGATTATTGTCTTTGTAGAAAAGCCTAATTGAATAGTACATGATCATAAATTAAATACTCATGATTTTACATGAGTCTGCTGTAATTTTAATGCTAGTATTACTATGTCATCGATCCCAAAAGCATCACTCAAAAAATAGAGAATAAATCACTCCAAAAGTTGTGATGTACACAATCATGTGTGGTAAAAACTACAAAAATTACTTTAAAGGTTTAAATAACGTTTGAATTTTTTAAAGACATTTAACAATTAATTCTAAATGGTGAAAATAGTCCAATATATAATTAAAAATCTATATCATCATCATCAACCATTATCAATCCACTGCAGGATGAAGGTTTCTCCAAATTCAATCCATCTTCTCTGATCTTTAGCTTCTCTTATCCACATCACCCCTGCACCCTTTCTTATTTCATCCATCCATCTCACATGTGGTCTCTTTCTGGGTCTTTTCCAATCTCTTGGAATCCGGTTTAAGAATTTAATTATCCGTCTATTATCTCTTTTAACAATATGTCCAGCCCAACTCCACTTCAGTCTTTTATTTTTTTCAATAAGGTCAGTAACAACTGTTTGTTCTCTTACTCATATATTGCATTTTTGATCTCTTCTTGCTACTCCCAACATGCACCTCTCCATAATTTTTTGAGTGGTCTGAAGTCTCTGTATTGCTCTTTTGTTAAGTGTCCAAGTCTCAGATCCATAATTAAAAACTGGACAAATACTTTTAT
The DNA here is from genome assembly GCA_028023455.1 of Epiperipatus broadwayi. Lineage (NCBI taxonomy): Eukaryota > Metazoa > Onychophora > Udeonychophora > Euonychophora > Peripatidae > Epiperipatus > Epiperipatus broadwayi. The sequence goes on along the minus strand of JAQFVV010000441.1, from coordinate 457,151 downwards.
AAAAAACCTTCCTATTGTAAAGAATATTTATAAAAATGCAACAGCAACAATTAGATTACATAATGATACTGGGAAAGTCAACATTGAGAAGGGTGTAAGACAGTGTAACTTTATACCTCCAAAACTTTTTTACAAAAATCTATATCATCAAATTAAAGTAATTAAAAACTTTTAACTTACACCATATACAATAATCATCACATGATCACATTTCCTATACTAGCACATTAATTGTTGATAAACAGAGCAAAACTCTCCATACAGTATTGCCACCTGTGCTAAACAGAGTAATCAACAATTAATGTGCTAGTATAGGAAATGTGATCATGTGATGCTTAATGGTTTAACACCAATCCTGCCTAATATGATAGTGGTGGCTATGGTTGTAAAGGAGCCAAAGACACCAAAATGTATGGGTGCTGAACTGAATTCAAACCCATATGACTATATAAGCTATTGAGCTTAGATTGAAAATATTTTTTGTGTTTTCAATTTCATTCTCATAGTTTTGTAGTTAAGTAGAGATAAAAGGTGGTTGCTAGAGGGTTGCATTAGATTCTAAGATATAGATGCAGTGCTCTCAGATCCAAAGCTCCTCACTAATGAAGGCCACAAGCCAGAAACTAGTCTGGGGATATTGGATGAGTAGGCATTAGATAAGGATTTTATGCACAAGCCTTCTGGCATCCATTGATTACTCTGTTTAGCACAGGTGGCAATACTGTATGGAGAGTTTTTCTCTGTTTATCATATACAATAATACTATTTAAAAAAATATCTAACCCTAAACATATATATATATATATATACTTCTTAATGTATTTCAGACTACTATATTGGCAAAAAATAAGCTAGTGACCCGATTTTGATTCAAATACCTTTAATAAGAATCCAATATATTTTATGAATCATAATGATATTTGTAATTGCTAGGACAATTTATGAAATTTGTATCAAGTTGAAAGTTTTTATGCTCAAAAATATGGCTTTTTATGCAGGTGATATTCTCGTGTACTTTTTAAAATAAATGCAAATCATGTGACAGTAAATATCTTCAGCAGAATGAGTTGCAGAAGTTATTCTTATGTATAGTGCTATAGTTTCTATATCCTATCACAAAATAAGTAAGCCAGTCAACATTGTAAGTAATTTAAATAATACAACTTCTAATCTATTGTGTATCCCATATTAACTTTATTGCTTTGTGTATATAACACAAATGTGATTAGGTACCATTATAGTATATTTTATATATATGAAAAAAAGGAAAAATGATTATCTGACCTCTTTCTATAAAAAATTGGGACTTTTTAAACAATTTTAAACTAGATTTATTTACTTTAGAAACAAAAGTATTCAACAGTCAATCTACATCAAAATGATAACAATTATATTGAAAGCATTATATATTGTATTATCATTTTTCCATGGCCTGCTGCATAATGTATGAAGTCATCCTAGAACAAATATACAAAAGACATTTTGTGGGTTCATCCATGTTAAACAATTTAAATATTAATGTACCAATGTTTCAACTTAATCACACAAGTCATCTACTGGGTAATAAAAGATAGAAAGACAGTTGTACAGGTGGTACAATCACTGATTTGAAAAAAATGTTAAATTAAGAATGTTTTCTAAAAAAATCTTTCCAAATAGGAGGAGGTTTGCATGTATCTTCTCGCTTATTGATACAATCTGGCCTTTTAAGTATCTCAATGACTTCTCTAATTTTGCACTGGTAGACATTATCAAATCTAGATATGATCCTGGTACTAGAAAAAACAATTTTTCTATTAAAAAAAATCTTTTCTATTTAGCATGTAAAAATCACAGTGTTATACCCATTAGTTGTAAAATTATGTTTCATAAAAAAAATTACAATATCAATAAAATTCTAAGGAAAACAAGCAATATTATTTTTAATTCTTTTATTAAAGAAACTCAGAAAAATCTACACAAAATTGACTAAGTATTGCTGGATTTTTGTTTATTTCTTAGTAATAAAATACATCCTTTACTGTGGACTAGTTTTGATTGTATTGCAAATTTTAGATCCATTAAAGATTCGAAATTTGTAACAGCAAGGCAAAAGAAAAAATTACAAATACTAATTAGAACACAATCACCAATTATTATGTATCCAAATCAAAAAACTGTTTATAATTTATCTAAGAAAGCCCTCTCTACAGATGAAGTTTCAGTTTTAGAAAAACGTTTTAATTTTGCATTAATGGTTTCCCAGATATCTTTTGAAAAAATTGTTTGTAATGTTGAATCACAAAAAAAGTGGTTTATAAGATTTCATCATGGCAGCAAGAGTACTGAAATCAATCTATGAAAATACATAGGATACTGTCTCACTTCATGTCTTAACTTATAATTGAGTCATTTTATAGTTTTAAAGTTTTTATAGACAACAATTAAATTGTTTTCTATGCGATAAATGATTCAGAAATGACATTGCAGACAATTTGGATAAAGAGACAGTAATCATTTTACTGCAACACAGTATATATTTAATTTTATGAAACATGTCAACATAATTTTGTAATTTATGATAATTCATATTAGATCAATGTAAAATAAATTAAAATTAATCGAATAATTAATATTTGCAAGAATTTTAAAAATATTTTTTTGTTTTAAATTTAAATTTTTAATTTAATTTTATTAATTTTTTATTACAATTTATCCAGCAACCAAATAAATTAACATTTCTAAAGATTAAATATTTAAAATTGTGCTTTTTCTCAATTCCTACTTTTTGCCATATATGACTCTTTTTTAATTGGGAATGAGCAATTTTGTAGTGCAAATTATTGATTAGTAAAAGGAAATATGATTGGCTGTGAAAAAGGGTTAGAAAAAAGTGCCCTGAAGCAGCATCCTAAAGTATTATAGATAATAACCAATGAAACATAAAGTGTCTATAATATAATAAAAAGTATTGCATTATTTATTCAATAATCTATGAATGTTTTATTATTATTTTTTAAAACCGTATGTTTATACAATAAAGTACTGTAACGATTTAATTGAGATATGTGAAATTTTAATTTTTATTTTAACAAATAAACTTTTATTCCTCATTATTTTTCTTCGATTTCAAAATTGTTTTCTAAAAATAAAAGCTTAAAAATGAAAATCATTCTTAAATAATATTTTCACATTGCTAATATAGAAATAAATAAACTGAAATATATAATGCCTTTGTTATTTTTGGACTGTTAATAAAAATGTATTTGGACAAAATAAAAATCATTTTAAACTCACTTTCTAATATCCAAATAAATTTTTGCGAGAAATACATAAAGCAATAAAATTATGTATTAAAATTTTAAATTCCACTTATATTTATTTTAAAATGATGAAAAAATGCAGTTACACTGGTTTTGAGAGTATTTTTTTTTCAGCCAATCACAGCATTCTATCATTCCATTCTCTTGCCTAGTATTTTTTTTTTTTTTAAATATTCTCAAATAAAAGCTGAATCCAAAAATTATTTTTCTCATAGAATAAATATTTAAAAAGTATTTTGCAAAAATATGCAATAATTTTCACAAATATATATCTAAGTTTAGACAGTTTATAACTTTTACTTTCAGGACTTTTGCAAATGATAAAAACTTGAATGAGTTATCACAAATACAATTATTCATTTGAGGACAAAAAACTGCCAAGTATGATCTTTTGCAATGACATATCGTTATATTATACTGACATCTAGAGGTTTTTAGAAATTAAATCAATATCAAATCAATGAAAAATTGGCAAACAAATACTTCATATAGCTTCATATGAGTGACTTTAAAGCGAATAATCAAAGCACCACTATAACATGTTGAAGAAAGGCTCCAAATAGGAAAACCATTAAAATAACCATTTTTTGATCAGTTCCTCTACAAAAGATAGTGCAGAATTTTGAAATTTAAAAAAAAATCTGTAATTATTACTATTACATCTGGGTCTCATTTTACGCGATAGATAGGTTCCTCAGAAAACACATGCAAACTAAATCGTGCAAAAATAGACATAACTTACATTAAAAAGGGGGATGTGGTCTGTGATTTTTCAAAATTCACGTAAAAGCAAAGCACCAATGTAAAATTACTTTAAAATTCGCACAAAAAAAAAAAAAAATAAGGAAATAAAATATGACTAATAAAAAATTTCAAATTTGAAAAAAATTGATACAAGACAAACTTTTTTTAACTATAATATTTAATTTTATTCAAAATAATATATTTTTATGCATAATTTACAGTACAGTAATTTACATTTTTTTATACAAGTTTTAATTTATTATCGCTACTTGCCGAAAAACACGTTCGTTTGCAAACTGGTAAAAAATCAAATTTTTCACATGAGGAAATACAACTAGTGCCAACTTCACACTCATGTTGTATCAATGGTTTTCTGGTGACAATGTAATTAGTAATAAATCTTTGAAATGATGATTTTATTAATTGCTTATGAAACTAACAACTAAAAATTAAATTCTTATTTTTGTCTTTAATTTTTAAATTTTCAATTCCATTTAAAAATCAAATTTCACATCACATCAATTTCAAGTCACCGTAAGTAATTTTTAAATTGTTAATTACAACTAAAAATCAGATTTTAATTTTTAATTGTCAAATTTAATTGTGCACACTGCTATTATTCACCTTTTAAAAATAAACTTGTGGACACTAAATGATTAATAATTGATTACGTTCTTTTTTAAAAAGCAAAAACAGAATGTGATTTAAAATGCAAAATTAACACGCACAATGTTTGAACAAATTTACATTGTAATCTTGTAAAATTTAATGTGTGTATACATAAAATGTGCAAATCATTATTTTAATTTCATTATTGCATAAAATCTTACTATTATAAAGCAATGAAAATATTAAAATTACTAAGATGAAAGTCGAATTCCAATAATGTGCTATTACTTTCAATATAATGTAAGTGTGCGAAATTTATTATTTAAAGCAATAGCACATTATCGGAGTTCATACATGTGTGTCTCTTTTTACACGGACTTATTTAACACACCTCCGGTAAAACACGAATCGCATAACTTCAAAATCGTGTTAAATAAGTCCACGTAAAAAGAGACCCAGGTGTAAATTATTTTACATAATGACTTGCAATTTTACTATTAAAGTGTAATTACATAATCCATTGCTCAGGAAAGCAAGTGATGCTAGCGCACTCTAGTGGAATATTGATCAGAATAATTCAATATTTTTGAATGAATTGGTATTTTATTTTACTTTACTTAGCTGAAAATTGCTTCAAAAAACTTTATCACTTTAATCTTTTTCAAGTGGTTTCTAAGATTTTATGATGGCAGGGAAAGGATTAAAAATGAAGATATGAATTACATTGCTACATTTAATTTTATAGTTTATGATCTAAAAATGCTAATACATTAAATATTTTCTGACATATAGTCAATCTATGTTGCTATATAATATATTTTGATTCAAAAGTTGTGCTGCAAGAAACGTGAATAGAGCACAAGTCATCTTTTCACTAGGACATATTTTGTATATTATGATAAAAAGGTGTCGTGAATTAAATTGTGACAAAAATTCACAACTACCTTGTATGTTTTAACACAGTGATGGAATATCAGACTCGCAATTTGAATGTTCTTGAATTAATAGGTAACATTAATCAGTCACTTCCAGTACTCATAATAATCTTCTAAAGCAATCAACCTTTCAGTTGTAACTAAAAATGTATTCTAACAAATGATTTTAATATTAATTGATTCCAAAAATAATAATCAATAAAAATAATATACACAAAAATATCTATAGTTACATTGAAATAAAAACAGTTAAAAATTATAGTTAGTTGTTTGGAAGATATGATTATGCTCTTAAGAGGCATTATAAATACAGCAATCACTTTAAACATTTGAGTGATTATTTAGTCAAAAAGTCATCCATGAAACTTCAATTTTTAAATCCATCCCTGTAGAAAAATATAAAAGTCATAAAATTGTGATTGAATCTCAGAAAAGTTATAGCCTAAAAGATATTTAACATCACGGTTTATTTGCTTTTTTGTGATTATAATTATAATATCTAATAATCATTTTCAGGTTAATATTTTGCAAGATAAAATAGATAGTTATAAAGAAGTATATATCAAATACACATAATTTAATATCTATCTATCTATCCACCCATCCATCCATCCACCCACCCACCTATCTATCTATCTATCTACCTACCTACCTACCTACCTACCTACCTACCTACCAACCTACCTACCTACCTACCTACCTACCTATCTATCTATCTATCTATCTATCTATCTATCTATCTATCTATCTATCTATCTATCTATCTATCTATCTAGAATTTAAGCAGAAGTGAAATTTTTCCTATAAGCTTTAGATAAGTAATATTTATATGTCAGTAAGTAATAAAGAATAGAATAAATCTACAAAGATATTTTGTTAAAGTTATGACATTGTCCAAAATAAAACTCCAACTATATCTTCTATACATTAAATAATAATTTCAGAATAATTTATACTGCATTTAATTCACACTAATACATAATTTCCATTCTTCATTTCCATAAACATCCAGTCCAAGCATTAAAAAACTTCAAGAATGGTTGGCTTCATTCTACTAAATTCATTTTATTCTTTATTGTTTATTGACTGACATATGAGTGTATTTATCACATAACTTTTAAGCCAATAAATATCATATGATCACCATTTCTTATGCTTGCTCATAATTGTTATTAAAACAGGCAAAACTCTCCTTACAGTAGTGCCACTCAGTGCAAGCCAGAATAATCAGTGGATGCCAGAAGGCTTGTGCATAAAATCCCCATCTAGTGCTTACTCATCCAATATCCCCAACTAATTTCTGGCTTGTGGCCTTCATCAGTGTGGAGCCTTGGATCTGAGAGCACTGCACCTAGATCTTAGGAATTAATGCAACCCTCCAGCAGCCACCTTTTATCTCTACTTAACTACAAAACTATGAGACAAATTGAAAACATTATATTTTCAATCCAAGCTCATCAGCTTATATAGTCATATAGGTCTGAACTCAGTTCAGTCTCTATACATTTTGGTGTCTTTGGTTTTTTAATAACCATAACCACCACTATCCTATTAGGCAGAATTGATTTTAAGCCAATAAACATCACGTGATCGCTATTTCTTATGTTTGCTCTTAACTGTTATTAAAACAGGCACAACCCTCTATATGTATTGTCAGTCAATGCAAGTCAGAGTAATCAATGGATGCCAGAAGTCTTGTGCATAAAATCCCCATCTAGTGCCTACTCATCCAATATCCATTGATTACTCTGGCTTGCACTGAGTGGCAATACGTATAGAGAGTTTTATCCCATAACATATGGGAGAGTTGTTACTTCCATTTTTTTTGTATTAAAAAGGTAGATTTCTTTTGTCTTTAATGAGAAGCTTTATTATATTTAAACCAATCTAAGATCAACCGAATATTTGTAGAATATTCAAATCACAAAGGTGAGATTATCAAATACATATCAGTGTATACACACGCAGTGTAGTTTATTAAAAGCTTTGTTTTTGTAATATAGTTCTAAATATTGTAGTTTATGACTAAATTGAAAGTGATATATAAATTCAAATCATGTTATTAAAACAGCATTCTTTAGGGAAGGGTTAATTATCATCAACATTTTTTGTTATTATTGTTTGATTGCAATAATTTTTTACTGAAACACACAGGCCTATTATATACCTGTGTCTATATATGTAATATATAGGGTATATGAGCTTAGACTTTCACACGACCCACCATTCTCCGCACTATCTCATAATACTGATACCCTTGAACACATATATGTTGAGAAGATAAATAACCACCAACAGACGTATTTCATGCTAAACCAGCAATCATAAGTTGGTCCAGATTACCATCTCTACACATATATGCTATAAGTGCTCAGTTATATATTAAGATAGCCAATCGTCATACTTTAATGGACAGGCTTCAATCTACTGGACGGTTGAAGAGTTGGCGTGTGTAGTAGATTGAAGCCTGTACATTAAAGTATGAGGATTGGCTATCTTAATATATATCTGAGCACTTATAGCATATATGTGTAGAGATGGTAATCTGGACCGACTGATGATTGTTGGTTTAGCATGAAATACATATATTGGTGATTATTTATCTTTTCAGCATATATGTGTTCAAGTGTATCAGTATTATGAAATAGTGTGGAAAGTGGTGGTCGTGTGAAAGTCTGTGCTCATATACCCAATAATTTTTTTATGTAGTTTTTTAAGTCTTTTTGTAAAAGAGCTTAGCGCTTAGTATCAAAAACTACATATATACATTAAGCATGCAAGATTCTATAATTTGTGACTATTAATCATTTTTCTTGTATTTTGTAATTACTATAATGCATTTGAAAATAGTGTCATTCTTTACTGACAAGAAATTGATTCTGGCATCTAATTTGCTGTTTTGCATCGCTTTGCAATTATTATCAATTGTCACCCTCCTAGCGCTTCGTTAAATTTGTTAAACTAAACATCACGAAAAATCATTCGACTGCCTCGCTTGAGAAACCTAGAGACATTCATTATTCTTAGCAAAATTTTAAAACCACTGGAGAGAAAAGATTCAAACTCAATTATATATATATGAAATCCTTACTTAAGATTGTTTTTATTATTTTTTTTTTGACAATTTTTGTCATTATAAATATGATTTTTTTACTCTAAAAAACATCTCTTCCTTCCTTTTCTGATAAGTTATTTAATATTAGTAAATAAAAAATATATTCATTTTTTAAATTAAATAATAATTAACAAATAATATTTAAATCATTTTTTTTTCTTTAATCATTTTAAAAATTTTATTTTCCATTCTGCATTACATAATAATTATTTTATTGTTTATTTATAAAATTAATCTTTCAAATTTTATTTAACGAAATAAAAATATATATTTTTTTTAATGAAATAAAAAAATATATTTTTTTCCAGCAATCAAAATAAAAATATTATAAATATATAAAAATTAAATTTTACTAATGTAAACATACTGTATGGAGAGTTTTGCCTGTTTTAATAAACATGTTACATTTGCAAAAATATTTGAACAAGCAATTTAAGTACAATAGAACCTTGTCATAATTTATTAATTTAATCAGAAAAGATTTCCGATAATAAATTTATTTAAGTAAGGCACTAATTATCCTAAAATATAATATAAATATATTTAAATTTGAATATTTTAAAATGTATGGTAATTTATTAATTAGTAAGGAAAGTAGTGATAAATAGACATGATGGTAATGCAAAAATCAAAAATTTACACGTTTAAAAAATTGGACACTCTAGGGACAAAGTTATAGATAATTAAAAAAGATAAATTGAATACGTGGTTAAAAATGTAAACATAAATTTAAAAAATAAAATTTTTTTATTTAGTGAAAAAAAAAATGAAATAAGAAATAAGTATATCAATCACTTATTTATATGAAATTTGAACTCAGACATTCAAGCTAACTTCAGCTGTCCACTGTCTGTCATACAACTGATATACATATAGTCCAATTACACGAATTGTACTTGTATTCAAATGATTATTTGTATATTGAGGAACTGTGAAACACATATTATATAAAGCTATTAGACAAAAAATTAAAAGGTGATAAACAATCTTTGAAAAACATTATGATTATGAAAAAATTAAACTAAAATCCACAGAAACACTGGAGAAAATAGTTTAGGTTGATAGGAGGTTTTCACTTTGATAAAAAATTGTGCATGTGAGGTAGAGGTACATCATATACACATTTGAAAAATAAGATTTTATCAATAGAACATGTATTTATATAAAACTACCAAAATATACATTTTAAATTAATTTTGAACTATACAAAACTGAAAATTTACTTAATAAAAGAATGAAATTTTAATAACATTGATTCAAACAAGAGATATTTAAATAAAAAGACATCCAACCTTTTTCACAATATTTTCTTTACTTAAATTCATTTTATTATTATTGAAAGAAAAATGTAAATAATGCTTTAAATATTAATTTGTTAGACATGTAGTTTTTGACACATTTGTAAATTTCTTTTTCATTTTTTTATTTCAGTCTTATTTTTAATGAAAAAAAAGATCATTAAATTTTGTTAAAGGCATAAATTTACATAACGAAACTAATCTTAATAATAATATATCAACTATACAAATAAAAAAACCATCAGCATAATGTTAACACCACAAGAAGTTTCAGTGTTTAGTCTAAAAAAACCTATTAATAAAAATAATTTATTTTTCAAATCTATCTTGTACACAAATTATATTAAAATTGTAAGTCCTAAAATTTAAAATTATTTTATATATATTAAATATCAACTTTCCAATTAAAAAAATATTTTTTTTTTTTTTCACTGGCCAAGTGAACTAATATTTTACGACATTTGATTGGTCAATTAACAAATTCAGCTGTAAAAATATATTCATCTTTTAATATTATATATGTTTTAGTTTTATTTGTAAAAAGTATATTAATAATTTGTCAGATTATGAAAGTGAACGAAAGTTTTTCCAAAAATAAATTTATATTTATAATTATAAAAATATTCGATAGTGGAAGATCTAAAAAAAAAGTTTGTAATAAATTAAAAAGTGCTGCAGCCATCACTGATTTCTTTCTCAATTTATGTTACTGTAAAAGTAAATAACTTTTTACTAAAATCTTACTATTTTCCTAAAATAATTATATTTTCAGTATATTTTACCAAAATACATAATATGTAAATAAGTGCTAAAAAATACTCTAAATTATTCATTTCTGTTTGAAAATAAAATAAAGAACATGGGGCAATAAAAATTGTTGACAGGTGTCAAAATTGTTGTTAGTGCTGAATTCGTTTTCAATTTACGTTCGTGTAAAAGTATACAATTTTTTTACTAAAATCTTACTATTTTTCTAAAATAACTATATTTTTATTATATTTTATGAAAATAATTCATAATATATATGAAAAATAATAAAAAAAGAACATTCTAAGACATTAATTTTCATTTTCAAAGTCAAAACAGAAGTTGGAGTGGTGAAAATTATTGACAGACACTCTTCTATTGTCCGAAATGCAAACCAGCCAATCAGCATCTAGGAAAGTCTGCCTTCTCCTTTTTTTGTAGCTTCTTATGTCAATATTATTGATTTTTTACTTGTAAAATAATTTTAGAGAAGGCAGCATCTTACAGTACATTTTAAGCTTTAAAATAAGTGTAAAAACCCTACCATAGCTCAAAAATTGGCCATTTTCGAGCGACATGAGCCATAAATGTCATGCCATGCTCATTTCTCAGAAAGGGTTAATAGGAAAAAAATTGACATTTTTGACTGCAATCTTAAGAATAATATTTTTTAAAATCAAGTAAATACAGGAATTCTAATTTACTATACAATTCTGTTTTCCACAACTAAATCAAAAGTATTGGCCTTAATATTTCTGTTGAAATAAATATTTTTACAGACAAGAAAATGTATTTTGAGTCACAATGATGTTTGTTGCGAGCAACCATGTTTAATAAAAATAATATATATCTATACATGACTATATTTAATAGTTGATTTTATATATAAATTATTATTTTTTGTTATTCTCAATTAATTTAGCCACTTAAGTGTGAAAATAATATATTGTTAAGAAAGAATACTGTTGATAAAACCAACAAATGTAACTCTATATATAAATTGGTGAACCAGAGCAGATCAAATTATACTGTTGAATCAAAATATGTATATAAATAAGAGAATTTATCAACATGAACTACTGTACAAGAAATATACTATTCTGTAGTTAAATTTAAATCTTGTTTGATGAACATTCAATAATTTGCATTGGAAAGATTGTTTTCACAATATTTCTTTTGCACATAGAAAATTTATTTGACAGAGAAAAAAATCAAAGAGGTATATTTCATAAATATTATGATAATAAACCAATAAATATATTAAGACAATAAAGCAATTTACTCAAGGCTTTAATACATTTATAAATGATAACAATCAACTTTTAAGGTATCAACAATCTCAACCTGTAGTCAAGGCAACCGCCTCCAACAATAAAGATGGCAAAACCTTTATTTTTGATCTGATACATTTATATAGACAGTAAAAATTGCAACTTGACCAAGGAATTTGGAAGTTATAAATAAATATTTATTAATCTGCTTTCAGAATCTGGAACTTATAATTGATTATTTATTAGTCTGCTTTCAGAACAGGTTATATTTGTCTGGATTTATGAGGTTTGTTTAATTGTATTATTAATCTCATACTCCTTGATCAAATTGCAATCTTTAGTGTCCATATAAACATATCAGATGATAGATAAAGATGGTACTGCCTTTATTGTTTAAGGAAGTTACCTTGACTAGAGTTCGAGATTGTTAATTGCTTAAGGTTTGATCGTTATTATTATTAATATCTTAAATAATATAATTTAAAAATTTAGAATTAATTTTAAGTATGATTTGTACTTTTATTTAAAAAAGCACATAACAATTCTTGAATTTTCTAAACTATAATTTATTATTTTAAGGGAAGAGCCACATAAACGTTGCAATATATAGTAAGCAAAAAAAAAAGATTAAAAAAATTACATACTGAAGTAATGAATTCATAGCTTATATCTGACAAGATTAAAAAACTAGAATGAGATAATTAAAGATTATTGTTTAATTTTAAAAATTTAAATCTGTTTATACAGAACTAATCTCTGATATCTAAAATGAGATTTTTTTGTTTTTCAAGATGATTATAGACTGGTTTAATTAAAATATTCACATATGCATGACATCGATTTTCTGTGACAATTCTTCTTCCAAATTAGCCAATTCCTTTTTTGTCTCTTCAATCTTAATTTTTGTTAAGTAAATATCCAGAGGAAGTTGCTGATAACTGATCACTTTAGCTTTTAAAGGTGCAATATTTGTTATAAGCTTATCTAATTTCTCAGCTTTCTTTGTGAGAGTTAAATGATATAACAATTCATCTACATCCATGTGCAAAAGCCACTCTTTTTTAAAATTTTGGCTTTCTCAATGGCTACTTGAGTTTTTTCCAATAAGAACTGCTTGAGCTTATGTTCTGATGCCCTTTCTGAAGACACTTTAATCTGCTCTACTGCCATATCTTTTAATCCAAGAAGAAAACTTGTTTCTGATGTGTCTTTTAAATCTAAATTTACAGCTATATTGGTAATAGTCTGCAAATAAGTCATTTCCTGGCTTGATAGATTTGAGGGTAATATATGAAGAGCATTTAAAGTTTTATCTATTCTTGCAGTTTCAGCTTTATATTCATTTGTTTTTACCTTGCAATCTTCGATATAAAGATGTATATCTTCATCACGTTCTTTATTAACTTTCATTAGATTAAATAGGAAATTAACAGTAGTCTCATTAATTTCATATTGTGGAATTTCAAATTCTCCAAATATTTTCCTTAACCATAAATGAACTTCCTCATGTTTATCACTTAAGTTTGATGTTATTTCTTCAGGAAAAAATGAATGAAACATTTGGAAAGTAATTGGAATAGTAACTATATAAAATCCTGTCTAACTATAGGTTTAAAAATTTATTATGATCAAATTGATATCTCTCACATTAGAGAATATACTTAAGGAGAAAATGAGATATTTTTAATTTGTCAAATGGTTCTGAAATATAATATATTTTCAAATATCTCAAAAAGAGGCTGCCTTTCCCAGTTTGTGATAAAAACCGGATGTTGTACAATTACTTGTGCCAATTTTCTTATGAATCACAGTAAATAAATATGGATCCATGCATTTAAGACTTTTTTATTAGTTTTATTTTACAATACCTTGAGCAGTACAAGTTTGGTAGAATTGAATATATTTTCTGCAAACAAATTTATTGATTTTTTATTTTATTTCACTATAACAGAAACTTTGAGAATTATAATCTTTCTTTATTATAGTAGTGAAAGTGGGTTGTAAATGTGTTTAATGGGAAAACTGATTTCAGTTTTTATTATTTTAGCTTTAGAAATAGTCTACCAGAGTTAGAGATAACGATATAGAAATATAATACCGATAATTTATATTCTCGTATTTATAATTATAATTCATTTTTCAATTTGCTTTTAAAAATAGATATTATTAAATAGCAATGAAGAATATAAAACATTATAAATAAGTGAATAAAACATTTTGATGGATATTAGAATATATTCCATTTATTAATTTGATTAACTTATCTGTCATGCCATATGTAGAGAACTATGTTGTATGTCTACCACATCTAAAATTTATAAAAAAAATAATTTTTTTCTAGGTATAAAGCCTGGGGTATTTTAGATAAGTGATTTGATTATCAAGTTTATTTAGGCATTTTGTTTGGAATTTAGTAGAAATACGTGAGGTCATTCATATGCTATAATTATTTAGAATCCGGTAAATTGGTACTGCCTGAAATGCATCTTGGAAATCATTTGCCTTTTAGATATGACTTTTTCCATATGTTGTAAGATGTATTGACATTAAAAGTTATATTTGGCACTGAAAATATTTTCAATGATATTTTATTTATATTTTGAGACAAGGAATAATTATAAATAGTCAAAATAAGAGTCATAGATCACATGACCCTATGAGGATTGTCAATTCCTCTACAAGCATTGTGATAAATGCTTATCCAGAGCCAGCACTTAAAATATCTCTGTCAGGAACCCCTCCCCAAACCCCTGACCATGATTTTGTGCTTTGGCACTCCTCAAAGAGATGTCAGGGTAGGTTCAGACATCTTGGGGAGAGGTTCCTGACAGAGATATTTTAAGTGCTGGCTCTGGTTAAGCATTTATCACAAAGCTTGTAGACGAATTGGCAATCCTCATTGTTTATAAGGAATAATTAATTTTAAGTTATTAATGTTTCTAGTAATTACTTCTTTTGAGATTTATATATCTTTATTATACTTTAAAACAGACTTTATTTCCATTATTTATAACTATTTGTTTTATACCTATATGATTCAAGAAATAATTATTCCAAATTTGAATTTCAGTGACATTAGTGTTAAATTTAAATAATTGTTGAATGGTACTTTCTGATCAAATAATATGACATATTGGATATCCTAACTTACACATGACTTAGAGTTCAAAGTTATATTTGAGAATTAAAAAAACAGGTTTTAAACAGATTTAAAATTTATCCTCTGGTAGATAGAGCTTAACTATTTATCTAGCAATTCTTTATCAGTCGGAATATGAATATTTGGTTATACTTAAGTAGAGAATAAATACAAGTGAAAAGCACCTAAGCACCGACCACGGCAGATGGTAAATCTATTAAAATTTTTTTTACTACTTTCTTCTAAAGAACATTGTTGAAGATCTTTGCTGATTAAGAATTTATTAAATTTTTTGATGTTTTTTTATTTCTTTATTAATTATCATTGAATTTATCATTTTAATTTTTCAGATGTTTTAAAAAATAATTTTCACAGAATAGATTAAATATTATTCAAAAGATGTTCCAATTGTTTTATTTATCAGTTGTTTAAATTCTTATTTATTCCAATTATGTAGGTTTCTCTTTTAAAACCTAGGTTTTAAAATTTTTGATAGCTTTTATTCGGATATATTACAATATTGATTTTATCCAACATTGCTTTTATTCACCTATAAATTTATAAAAATATTTAATTTCAGGACAAGTTTTCTTTAATTGATGCCAATCTCCATCATCTTGTTTTCTTTGGTCATTTTTTTTTTGTAGTTGTATTTTCTATCTTTTTTCATACATTTATAATCATAAAATAGCTTTTTACATATACATATAAATACTAATTAGTTAAATATTACATTAATATGTAATCTATTAATGTTTAATAGATTACACACGCATATATTTTTCTGAAGGTTTGTGATGATGGTATTTTAGTTGTATTTATATATTGGACTATTTCCATCATCTAATATTAAGTATTGAATGTCTTTAAAAAAATTAATTTTATTCAAATTTTCAAATTACATTCAACTGTTACTAATAGCACACAGGTTAGTATTATTCACCCCTTTTTTTCGGGTATTGCTGATTTGATCAGTGACACTACTAAAACGGTAATCGAACTTGGACCCTTAGATTCTTGAATATTGAATTTTAAGATAATGCTCTAATCAACTGAGGGATCCTGCCAAATGCAACAGTCAGTAGAAATTAGTTAATTTTTCTAAAGACATTCTATAACTTAATATTAGATTATGGAAATAGTCCAATATATAAATACAACATATAATTTTTGTTTAATTAAAAAAATTGATCCAATCAATCTTTAGTATTATGAAGATTAAAAAATTTAATTTATAAAATATGTGATTAGTTGTGTGCCGCTAAATTTAAAATCACCTTCTCCATAAAGACCAATATCAATTAGGGATTGTCTCCTTTAAAATACACCCGCGCACAAAACTAACAAAAAAAAACATGAGTATGCTGTATATATTTATTGAAACTTTTGCCTATTTATTACATACTGACTACAAACATTAACATTATATATATTTAATAGACAGGGTATGAGCACAGACTTTCACATGACCCACCACTCTCCACACTATCTCATAACACTGATACACTGGAACACACTTATGTCGAAAAGATAAATAATCACCAATAAACCAGCAATCATCAGTTGGTCCATATTACCATCTCTACACATATATGCTACAAGTGCACAGATATATATTAAGATAGCAAATCCTCCTACTTTAATGGACAGGCTTCAATGTACTCCACACTCCAACTCTTCAACTGTCCATCCAATTGAAAATCTGATGATGGAACGCTCAAAGGCCACCCTTAGGCTGAGATTGTTGTCACACCCATGTTGACCTAAAGGTCAATCTGACCCCTCATGTACAGGACATAATCCATTAAATACATATACAAGGGATAGGCAGACATCTCTAATATGTAATAGATGAAATACACAGGTTTATATATACCTGTGTCTATATATGTAATAGACAGGGTATGAGAACAGACTTTCACATGACCCACCACTCACCCTGTCTATTACATATATAGACACAGGTATATATAAGCCTGTGTATTTCATCTATTATATATATTGTTTAATTTTAAACTTTATATATATATATAGACAAAATGTCTTTTAGGTAATCCTTCTGATTGCCTGGTGCTAACTAAAGTATAATTGTCTATACAATTATGATTTGTCAAATAAAGTTGCTTTCCAATCAGCTCTTTTTTCAATAAATTAATTGCTATAATGCGATTTATTGTTAAATTTTGCATTATTCTCGTACAACTTACGATTATTAAATTTAAATCTTTCAACTTAATCACTACTCATGCAGTAGAGATAATTTAATTTTTAATCTTTGACACAATTAGGAATTTAAACATTTATTTAACTTCACGTTGTTAATTATAAAATCGTAAAAACACATTCAAATCAATTTTTCTTTTTAATGTTTATGTCATGTTAACTAAGACTTTTTTATTTGAGGAATATATATATATTATTTGATTATATTAAATAAAATAAAAAACTTACTTACTAAATTTGGATAGAGGTATTATAAAAATCGATATAACTTATTTGTATAAATTATTTTCAAACAACAATTGGATTTTCATTTAACATCTTTTCAGTGTTAAATTGCATTTTTTTATAATCAGCCGAATAATATGGATAGCGATATATTTCTATAGTATGTAACTTATATTTTAATTTTAAATAATAGTCAGTTTTGATCTAAATATTTTAGAAATTAACTACATAATCAAAGTGTTTTTAATAGTCATTATTATAAAGTGTCTGGGTGGGTTAGGGCAGTGATAAAGCAATCTCACGAGTTTATCGCTTTAAATCACAGTTCAAACTCTGGCATTATTGGTTCTCAACCTTCTTCTTTTTCTCTCTCTCAGTGATGAAAGTTTATTCATCAAAAAACAAATACAAATACAGTTAGAAAAACGTTTACAAGGGAGTGATTATATGGTAAATTGAAAGTTCAGGAGCAACATGGTAAGAGAGGAAGGATACATACCTTCTTGAGCAATAAAATCATTTTATTATATAATTTATTTCTAGCAAAATGAATAGTTCTGTTATTAAACCATATACCAGTCATACGCACAAGATTTTTTTTTTACAAGTTTCGTTTTTTTCAGCTACCCTTCCAATATTAGTCATAAATGAGTATCTAGCTGCTAGTGCTAGAAAATGAAGATTCTAGTTTAATATGAATTGGTTCTATGACAGTCATTGCCTTGCCATAATAACAACAACAAAAAAGACAATTTTTTTATTTATATGTCTTTTTACTCATGACTGAGAAAGTATCTCACCTCTATATAGATATATATAAAATCAACATTTCCTCTTTTTTCTTTTTAAAAACTTGTTTATTCAAGCTATAAATTTATTTTTACTCCATACAACATTTCAACTACATTCTGTAGTCATTATCAAGTTTCCTTCTTCCCTATATTTAACTGTTTCTATATAGATTCAATTTATATTTACCTTTTATATATGAGACTGCAACAAAACTATAGAAACATTAATATTTATATTTTAAGGGGAATTTATATGGCATAAAAAAGTCAAATTTATAAGCTGTTTACTGTATGCCTGTTTTTTCTCTTTTTTGAGATATTTCATCAAATAAGGCATGTTTCAAAATGATGGACCCAAATTTAAGGCAGTAATTTTTATGGTTGGAAACATGTTACAATTATATAAAAAAAAATGCAAACAGTCTAATAATTTATCAAGTTTTACTAACGATTTTATGAGTGCTTAATGCGCATTCCATCTGCTGTAAAGATAACATCAAGGTGATAATTAATTTCTATTCCGAGTATCTTTCAAAATATCTTCTCTCACTGTATTCTTTCCCTTACATAAATATCTGGTTTCATCAAATCGTTGAAATCAGAAATAAATGTTCACACACACCCCATCTATTATATTAAATAAAATTTGTCAATTAAAAGACATTTTACCCCATTGCTTTCACAAAAAAATCTTTAAAATATGGTTTTAGTCATTTAATGTATTTGGTAAATAACTTAGGTGTTTCATTCTTTTATTTTTATAAAATAATCCCAGAGATTAAAACATATGCTAAAATAAAACAAATAAATGTCTACACAAATAATTTTTGAAAATTAATTAAATAATACCTTAAAAATATGTATTTAATAATTTTGAAATTTTAAATTTTTTCTTTCAAAAGTTATTTTATTATTATTTTTTATATATGTCAAAGCATTGACCAGGAAGCAAACCTGGGTCAGCTGCTTGGAAGGCAGCTATGCTAACTATTAGGCCATCAATGCTTGAACAGATTTCATATATTTTGGAGAAGGCTGCAAAATTTTTGGTAGATATAGAAAATTTCTGAAAATAAGTTAATTGTTTTAAATATCTAAGTAATCTTGTTTAAAAGAACACCCCCCCCCCAATCCCACTATAAACACCCATGAAAACATTACTACATCCCTCTCAATTTCTTGGTTCAGCTTTGATATTATATAGATAATTCTATTTCTAAATTTATTTACACACTTATTGAAATTATTATCTACAGCCAGATTATGATTCTCTGGTCTGGCATGTCTCCATTATTTTATCTGAAATATAATAATCATAAAAGCTGATGTAACACCTACATTTATTTATCAATATTTATTTCAACTTTAACCAACATGCTAATAATAGTTCGTTTGTTTGAAAACCCATTAAAAATCTCTCATGCATAAACTTATTCATCCTTTCTATTAACAAAGTTATATTCATTCAATAATGAAATATTTATACTATTATTTAATATTTTATGTGCATATTTTTCCACTATTGCTAACTATAATTTATTATATTTCTATATATATTCCAATATTTAAAATTTTCATATTTATTATTTACTGCTGTAACTTGTATATTTCATTAAGACCATCAAACTAGGTCAACTTTGCATTACATGGCTGATATAATTTTTTTATTCCATTAGCACTAACATGATAAAAATACTTGTTTTTAAAAATCCATTAGTTACTTTTAATTCAGAACCTCTCGCAAATAACTTGCTTACAGTTTTTTCCTATTAAAAAATAGCTTGTTTTCATTCAAAAATAAAATATTTACACTACTTTATTATTTAATTTTCTTAATGCTTATTAATAACTAAACCACATATATTAAACTTTATTATATAGTTTGATAATTATGGATTTAGTCAGGACTTAGTTAACCCTCTCAAACTCTGCATTTTCTAATGTTTTTCTTTGTCTCATACATCAACATAAAATATATGATATTGTAACGATATATAAATATGTTGTTACATTAATTTAAAATAAAAACTTAAAAGTTCGCAAATAAAAGTAAAAAACTAAATGCTAAAATTAAAATGTTTGTTAAACATATATACATTCGCACAGAGGCCAAACGTTAAAAATATTTTTTTAAAAAAAAAACAAATAAGTATTTGAATGTACTTTTTTTTATAAAAAAGTACAAGATTTAAAAATAAAAACAGGTATTAATTAATGTAATCTGTAAATGGAAATGATTGTTTATGAATTATCGAAAACCAAACTGGCCCTTGGGCTCTTGTATAATTAAAATGATCTGATGAAAGATAGATAAGAAAATAAAGAGAAATTAGCTTGACCAATGGAAGCACTAAGCCTTGGCTCGGACCCTAACGAAAGTGATGGATTAGTGATGTTTTATTGATTGAATCCGTGTGGATAATATAAAAAGGGAAATACAGTTTTTTCTGACAGTTCCAGCATTTTGTGTTTGAGAGATATGGTAGGACGCACATACCACACTCTCTATTTAAAAAAAAGATATGAAAAGACTGTGATACCTTGAACCAGCTATTGCCATCTCCAGAACATTATCTTCCAATGGAGGCATAGCAGGAATTAAAAGCAGAAACCTGGACTCTTCTACCGTGAGCTATGAACTTTACAAATTAACAACAACAAAAAAAAGTAATTAAGAACTTTCGTCATTGTTTTTTTTAAAGATTCAGCTAATTTAAATTTTAAAATGAACTCTTATTTGATTTTCAAATTAATAATTGATTGTTTAAATTTATATAGTTAAGTTTTGCTAAAATCATTTCCATTTTATTATTTTTATTTGTAGTAATATTTATTGTAGAAATTATTAAATGCATTACATTTAAGTTGGGTATAGACGTTGCATAGATTCGTTAGCGGTTGATTATGTTGTGGTTTTCACAGTCGATTAGAATATATGAGTCAACGATGTCACTGCGGTGTCTTATGATGAACACCAAAGGGTCTCCTGTATTCCCTCAGCAATTGACGTTATCGATTGACTTTGTATTTTGATCGGTTGTGTTTAATTTGGAATGTTTTTGACCGTGGAATCTATGCAGCCGATCTATACTCGACATGATAAAACAAATTGTATAAAAATAATCTGTGGAAACATATTTAAATGTTAAATTTAAGTCGGGCGTGAATGGCTATATAGTTTTGTAAAGTTATATTAAGAGAGGGTAATCTTAGGTTATTCATTTCGTAGTTGAATTGGTTCAATGGATTGGATATATTTGTGTAATTGTAGATGTAGTATGAGATCCGTTACGGGCAGGATTATATATATATGCCACACACCTTCTGTTTGCCTATGGATGGGTTTGTAAGACGGCAAAGGACCACAGTCCATTCCTATGGAGTTTTATGTTTATTGTTCTACTTGCCAACAGATGTGACATTCCTGTTGGTGGAGAGACAATGTCTTCTCTAATTCTACTTACTGATCAGATGTATATTCTTGACAGTATAGTATTTTGTGTTGTCGTATTTTCATGCTACATTGAATACATAAATGTATCAGATGGATTGGCACCGGTTTGATTGCAAATTTTTTGGCCTAAGGTTAAAGAAGGGATAGAATATTTTCTTTTCAAATGCAGGTGTATGTAGTCTATTCATACTCGACTATCTAAATAAAATATTAAACTCATTGAAACTTAGTTAAATGTAAAATTAAAAGTTAATATAAAAACCTAAAATGTTAAACTTATTCCTCAAATTAGAATGATTTTATATGTGCGTAAATAAATATTTTTATGTGTTAATTTCTGTCAGTGGCTTTTATTTATTTATATTTAAGATATAAATTAAGATATAGATTTTTATCTCTGTGTCTCCACTGAGCTAGTCACTTGGGCTAACGATCTGAATATTTAAATAAAGTGGAATCTTAACAGCGTGTATCTGCCTACTCTATAAATTTTTCTAGGTTTAAATGCCTAGATGGTGCCCTGTAGAGCAGATATCGTAGTTTGCAGTTAGATTCGATCTTCACTTTCATTTCGATCATTATAACTGGCGAACCAACTTGGGCCGATCTTTAATAAACATGAGTGCCCTGAGAATTTTAAAAGTGAATCATACTCATAATATTTTTCCTGAAATTAGTATAGATATATTTGTTGTATTGACATGGAGTTACAGTTTGAATTTTTGGTCTTAAAGGTACTGCCAGTAAGAAAAATTGCGCATATGTAAATATAAATGCAAGGAATAAAACGTAATAATAAATATAAATCATAATTTTTTTTTTAAAAAGTCTTGTTAAATTAAAATCTAATCGTTCAACTTGCCTAAGTAATAGTTAAAGGTAGGAGAAATGAAACTTGGAAGGGAGGGGGAGAAATTTAGCTGGTAATAGGGAATCAACAGCCAACATTTTTTTTAATCATTATATTTATGTGTAATTACTGTTTTGTCTTTTAAAAAAAAAGTTTTGTCCTTTTGAAATTTTCATATATAATCAATTTGTGTAACGAAATTACTAACACTAAGTAAAGTCGTTTTTTTTTTAAATGTTTTTTTGTTTTTTGAGGAAGTTTATTGATATGTAACGATATATAAATATGTCGTTACATTAATTTAAAATAAAAACTTAAAAGTTCACAAATAAAAGTAAAAAACTAAACGCTAAAATTAAAATGTTTGTTAAACGTATATACATTCGCACAGAGGCCAAACTTTAAAAATATTTTTTAAAAAAAAAAAAACAAATAAGTATTTGAACGTACTTTTTTTTATAAAAAAGTACAAGATTTAAAAATAAAAACAGGTATTAATTAATGTAATCTGTAAATGGAAATGATTGTTTATGAATTATCGAAAACCAAACTGGACCTTGGGCTCTTGTATAATTAAAATGATCTGATGAAAGATAGATAAGAAAATAAAGAGAAATTAGCTTAACCAATGGAAGCACTAAGCCTTGGCTCAGACCCTAACGAAAGTGATGGATTAGTGACGTTTTGTTGATTGAATCCATGTGGATAATATAAAAAGGGAAATACAGTTTTTTCTGACAGTTCCAGCGTTTTGTGTTTGAGAGATGTGGTAGGACGCACATACCACACTCTATTTTTAAAAAAAAAATGAAAAGACTGTGATACCTTGAACCAGCTATTGCCATCTCCAGAACATTATCTTCCAATGGAGGCATCGCGGGAATTAAAAGCAGAAACCTGGACTCTTCTACCGTGAGCTATGAACTTTACAAATTAACAACAACAAAAAAAAGTAATTAGGAACTTTCGTCATTGTTTTTTTTAAAGATTCAGCTAATTTAAATTTTAAAATGAACTCTTATTTGATTTTCAAATTAATAATTGATTGTTTAAATTTATATATTAAGTTTTGCTAAAATCATTTCCATTTTATTATTTTTATTTGTAGTAATATTTATTGTAGAAATTATTAAATGCATTACATTTAAGTTGGGTATAGACATTGCATAGATTCGTTAGCGGTTGATTATGTTGTGGTTTTCACAGTCGATTAGAATATATGAGTCAACGATGTCACTGTGGTGTCTTATGATGAACACCAAAGGGTCTCCTGTATTCCCTCAGCAATTGACGTTATCGATTGACTTTGTATTTTGATCGGTTGTGTTTAATTTGGAATGTTTTTGACTGTGGAATCTATGCAGCCAATCTATACTCGACATTATAAAACAAATTGTATAAAAATAATCTGCGCGAACGTATTCAAATGTTAAATTTAAGTCGGGCATGAATGGCTATATAGTTTTGTAAAATTATATTAAGGGAGGGTAATCTTAGGTTATTCATTTCGTAGTTGAATTGGTTCAATGGATTGGATATATTTGTGTAATTGTAGATGTAGTATGAGATCCGCTATGGGCAGGATTATATATATATGCCACACACCTTTTGATTGCCTATGGATGGGTTTGTAAGACGGCAAAGGACCACAGTCCATTCCTATGGAGTCTTATGTTTATTGTTCTACTCGCCAACAGATGTGACATTCCTGTTGGTGGAGAGACAATGTCTTCTCTAATTCTACTTACTGATCAGATGTACATTCCTGACAGTATAGTATTTTGTGTTGTCGTATTTTCATGCTACATTGAATACATAAATGTATCAGATGGATTGGCACCAGTTTGATTGCAAATTTTTTGGCCTAAGGTTAAAGAAGGGATAGAATATTTTCTTTTCAAATGCAGGTCTATGTAGTCTATTCATACTCGACTATCTAAATAAAATATTAAACTCATTGAAACTTAGTTAAATGTAAAATTAAAAGTTAATATAAAAACCTAAAATTTTAAACTTATTCCTCAAATTAGAATGATTTTATATGTGCATAAATAAATATTTTTATGTGTTAATTTCTGTCAGTGGCTTTTATTTATTTATATTTAAGATATAAATTAAGATATAGATTTTTATCTCTGCGTCTCCTCTGAGCTAGTGACTTGGGCTAACAATCTGAATATTTAAATAAAGTGGAATCTTAACAGCACGTATCTGCCTACTCTATAAATTTTTCTAGGTTTAAATGCCTAGATGGTGCCCTGTAGAGCAGATATCGTAGTTTGCAGTTAGATTCGATCTTCACTTTCATTTCGATCATTATAATATAATGATTATTACTTATCTGAAAATAATAAATTTGACTTCATTTGATAGATATTTTTGTTTACTACTGAAATACATTTTAAATGTTAACATCTTGTTTCTGTAAATATTTAAAAAATGAGATTGTAAACAAAACAGTTTAGACATCATCATTTCTAGAAAGATTATTTTCAGTTTATAAATCAACAAAATATTTTTTAATTCTTATTATTTTTAAACATCCAAATGAATAATTATTTATTTTTCTTATATCTAATGAATTATGCTTTAAAAGTTTAAAATTTTTGAATATTTATTGCAAAATTGCATACTCTTAAATATAAATAGATTGCTGATGTAGAAACTAAGCTTGTAAATTGCTTCAGGCTACACTTAGATTCGCTGCTAATATAACATTATATTTTTGAAAATAAAGTATTTCAAATCAAAATAAGTTATTAATAATTTATATTTCTTGATATCTAATAAATATAGTGTAAATTATTTTAAAAAATGTCTAAAACTGTAATAAATTCGCAAGTAAACAAGTTTTTGGTCATTGGAAATATTTACTTTAAACAATATCTTAAAATGCTGAACATTTTACAGCCTTGACAACAGACAATGGCTGAACATGTCAGGGTATGTCTTATATCTATTGTAAGAGTGGGAATTTTGAATTTCCCACCTGTTACTGCAAATTTTTCAGTGAAAATTTATTATAATAAAATATACCATTTTACATGCATTTTAGTATAATACTTACGAAAAAATTCATGTCAAATTTCTGACATCCCACTAAATCGAAACGTTAAGGAAAGAAACTTTAAATTTTTATGTTTAGGTTGTTTATTCAATACATTTTTAGTAGCAATTAAAATGTCTTTCACTTTATTATATTTATTCATAGTAACTATTTTCAAACATCAAATACTTGCTTTGTTCGCTAGATACATTATTAGACTTTGTCAATAATGCATTCATGACAGAATTTGCATTAAATAATAACATTGCCATGAAATTTGCTAAGAATGAAATATTTTGGTGTGTAATAATATCTTTTTAAAAATTATGTTTTTTAATCATTCTGTTTTCCTTAGATTTGAATCATAGTGTGGATTATGAGTCAATTATGAGTTTTTAGCCAGAGAACAAACCCACATCCATGTCCAATGAAAAGCTGTTTGGTAAAACATGTAAAAAAGATAATGACATTTAAAAAAAGTTACTATCATTATTAAAAATAAAAAAAGCTATTTTATAAAATGTCTAAAAAGTTAATACAGTGGAATGAAAAAAATGAAAGATAAAATTGCTATTAAAATTATTTTACACAGTATGTTTCCACCATCCAAAATCAGACATTTTATCACTACTCTAAGATGAATGAGCTGTGTGAGCTGTGTAATATCATTGATAAAGATAATTTTATTTCATGCAGAACTACTGTAATTATGAGGCTCTATTTTTAAAATAAGTTTTATTTTTAAATAAATTATTAATAGTAATGTGTTATTTTTTTTATATAAATTAGATATTTAAATAACAGTGATTGGGGAAATCTAAACATTTTCATTTATATACAAATTTTATTATCTATAGTGACAAAAGGGCTTCAATTTATTCACTTCTGTGCAACGGCAGAATATATATGTAGTATATTTGAAGGTTTGAGCACTTTTCATAATATATTAATAAAGAAGTATTTCAGTCAAGCATTGTTAGCCAAGAGGTCAGTGCAGCTGCCTTGCAAGCAAGCAGTTGGTTGCGGACGTTTGTTGCAGATTTGCCTCCCGGCCGATGCTATGACATATGAAAGAAAGAAGTATTTCACTTATATTCAAATAAAAAAAACATTTTGTCAAGCGTTGGTGGCCTAGCAGTTAGCATAGCTGCTTTCCAAGCAGCTGGCCCAGGTTTGCTTTCTGGTCAACGCATTTGACATATAAAAAATAAAAAAAGAACGTGTTTTTAAAAATAATGTCATTCAGAAACCATAACATTTATATGTACATTTTTATTAATTATCATGACAAAATGATATCAGCCTGTTTGGTTTAGTGTAATGATAAGAGTATGTACTAGTATGTTTCAAGGTCAAGGGTTGAAATTCAAGAATTGAGCAATTGTAAGAATAAGTTTAATTTACATTCAAATATCAGCCTTTCAAGCTAATTGTGCATATGCTTTTGCGAGTGTTAATAATAATAAATTAATACTTTCTCTCCAATACAAGATATAGTATTTATGCAGGAATAAAATGAATCCACTTATTCCTACGACTCAAATGCTTATATATGAGCAAATCTGAAGTACTGGCAAAGAAAGTGTGAAGATGGAACAGTTACTTTAAATTACTATATACGATGTCTGAATGAATGACGTTGGTGAAATTGTCTAGAATTTACTAAACGTCATTCCAACTGAAATTTAATCATATGTAAATAAGCATTTATTTTATATAGCGTATGTTTACAATTGTATTACATTCAAATATCAGCCTTTCAAGCTAATTATGCATACGCTTTTGCGAGTGTTAATAATAATAAATGAATACTTTCTCTCCAATACAAGATATAGTATTTATGCAGGAATAAAATGAATCCACTTATTTGTACGACTCAAATGCTTATATATGAGCAAATCTGAAGTACTGGAAAAGAAAGCATGAAGATGGAACAGTCATTTTAAATTATTATATACGATGTCTGAATGAATGATGTTGGTGAAATTGTCTAGAATTTACTAAATGTCATTCCAACTGAAACTTAATCATTTGAGTCATAGGAATAAGTGGATTCATTTTATTCCTGCATAAATACTATATCTTGTATTGGAGAGAAAGTATTCATTTATTATTATTATTAACACTCACAAAAGCATATGCACAATTAGCTTGAAAGAATAAGTTTAACTAAATAATTATTCCACTCATATTTAAACAAACCATATTTACACTCAGAATGTATTTCTAACAACTAAGTTATTCAAAATGTAAACATATGAATTTTATTAATTATCTTGATGTATTGGCACCCTTGTGATGAAACACCTTTGTGTCTTTCACAACCTGTGCACCTGCACATGGCAGCTTTGATCATAAATACAAATTCTGCTTTCTTGAATTGCAGAAAATAAAATGCTTCAAGTTGTGATGTTACCATTTTATAAATAATATGCTATAAACTATTTATGCACTGGCATACACATCTAGCATTAATCATTTAAAACTCTATGACTACCTCTTTCAAATTGTTGTATTTGTTTGGTTGCGAAAATAAATAGCAAAGTCACAAGGGACAAAATTACTCCAGAAGTTTTATTTTATTTAAAAGTAAAAATAACTAATTTAAAGTGAAATAATTGCAATAGAAATGATGATAATCATAAACAAAGCTGCAGAGATTAAATTTTAAGAACAATGAAAACGGATTTTGTAAAACATGTGATAAAGAATTGGAAATATGTAGCTGATAAGAGAATATATAAAACTGTGAGTGCAAAAATACTGAGCACTTGTTCTTGTCCATTCATCAGCAGCGTTGGATATGTGAATCAAGCATTTAGAGCTGTTCGTCACAACTGTCTTAATAATTTGTCTGTTGAACATTTAATACCAGTCAAGCAAGCCGTTTAAATAATTTGTTGTTGGCCGTTTATCCAAGTGGATTTATATTGATAAAGTATTTTTCACACTTGGTAGATATATATCGGATTGTGTGTGTTTTCCGCCACCGCTCTGCAATATTAGGGGCGAAGACACCACAGAAATAATAATGGCGTCATTCATAGATAATTTATAGTTGCACAGATATAGTGAATTCAATTTGGATCTATTCTTTGAAACAACTTGCATTATCCCCATTATTATTACACATTAGGCCAAGTAAGAATATGTAGTTTGTATTGGTAATTTTTTCTTGTCAAATTTACTCTCAAAATTTTAATAAAATAAAACAGTAAAAATAAAATATATAACTGAATGATTTGTCATTCTGAAAAATCACGTGGTGTCCGTACTACCAGAAGCAACAGAGTTTAGCTTTTATCCGATTTTTTTTTTTTTTTTTGCTACAAAAGGAGCCTCTCTATTATTGCACATAACCCATGCAATAATATACAATAATTATCTTGCACACGTATATATAATTGTATGTGTTCTCAGATTGTATTTTTATTTTGAAAACAATTGTTGAAAAAAGCTTAAATAATCAATAGATTCTAAACATATAAAAATACTTAATACAACAATTAATATAAACCAAACGTTTTCTCATACTCTGACATTGATTTTTCAGTAATTATTCTAAATTGATTAACGTACCTTTTTAAATGATTAAAAAACTTTATACAGACAGAAATTGCTTTGTTTGGGTTTATAGAAAAATTGCCCGTCATTTTAATCTTATAAATAAAAATGAAATCTGTCACAGAAATAAAAATGCACTGTTGTTAGTGGTCTATTTTTATGCGGAAATTTGTAATAAATCAAAAATCTACATAATGAGAATGGCGCAGAGTAATTTAGGCTAGATAAGTAATATGGGCTTAATAAGTGATTTATTTATATGCCAATCCATTTAACATTTAAAAATACTTTCATGGATTTATGTACCTGCATCTCAGTTTATTTATTAAGACTAGTATTGATCGGCTGGATAATTAATGTTCTGTACAGTTAATTGTGTTTCATGGATTTTTCTATTTAGTTTTTTCTATCTTTAAATATTTATATTGATTTTTCTCTTTGTTTATTATATTTGTTATATAATTCTCCTATTTTGTATTACTATCTGTCATTTCATTTACGCATCTTTGTCAACTAATATATCTAAAAAAAAATAGTATTGGAAGATGTTTTAAAAAAATACACACGTATGTAAATTAACAATTATAGATTGTTTTTTCAATAATCCTTTATGTTGTTGAATTACTTTACTACCTTATTGTCAATATATATATTCATTTAAATTCTACATTATCTTACGAGTATATATACTATTTTAAAAATATAATTTTACAGAAAATTAAATGATCTGATATTATTTAATGATAAATAAAACAACAAAATTATGCTAGTAAAGGGAAAACAGCATTTAAATAATCCTTTACAAAGCAAACACTTCAATAACCTCCCCCTCTAAACAAATAGCCAATAAAAAGATATTATTTACTATACATACAATTGTCAGAGATGTAGATGTAAAGGTTTGTCACTTTTATAAATTTCTCTAGCTAATAATTATTAAATATTCTTTTGTCAAATAATATTAATTAGAGGGGATTTAAATCCAGACTTTGAAGTTCTTTTCATATATCCATTCTATTCTATACAACCAACACACATGACCACCTACATGTGAAAAACATAAATGAGCTCCAATAAGTCACGTGTTTTAATTGCATAGAATAGAATGGATGACTGAAAGGAGGTTGAAAGTCTGCGTTTAAATCCCCTCTAATTACATCAAGCTTCAGTATATACATTAGACTTTATTTAAATGTGACAATAACATGAAAGGCTGAAACCTTTGACAGCAGCGCATTAAAAATGCTTAAATGACAGCCAATCAGATAGTAATTACGACTGCACAAGGAACTCTAAATTCAAAACACAAATCAGAGGTTATAAAAGAAAAAGATGGAACCCACCTTCTTCTCTACTTAAATTTATATATAAATAAGCCAGTCTCATGCATTTTGAACTAAGAGCGTGAAGCTTTAAACACCTTCACATTCACACTAAACATTTTATATAAATAAACAACATGAAATCTTTAAGTAGAAAAGAAGGTGGGTTCCATCTTTTTCTTGTAAAACCTCTGATTTGTATTTTGAATTTAGAGTTTCTTGTGCAGTCATTATTACTATCTGATTGGCTGCCATTTAAGCATTTTTAAGGTGCTTCTGTCAAAGGTTTCAGCTTTTCGTATTATTATTATATCATCTGCTTGCACTTAATAAATTTAATATATTTACATTTGTTATGATCATTTCATTAGATTTGAAAATTACTGCATAGTAAATCGAAAGATTTCACGTTGTTTATTTATATATAATATTTATTGAAGTAATGTGAATGTAGTGTTTTGTAAAATGGCAGACATGTTTGTGCACTCCAGAAAAAACTAGAATTTATTCGTAAGGCTGTTTTTAGCTTGCGCTCTGATAGCTGAGGAATTTAATTAGTGCATTGACATAATGGCGATCGACAATTCCTAGAAATATTTGCTAATTACAAATGTTTCTAGATAAGAGACATTACCTTATTGGTCAGTGCATTGATTGATCATTGCAGTTGTCAGAGAGCAATAAGAAGACTGGGTAACATCTAGCAGTGTAACATAGAGGGCAGTAGAGAGCAGTCAAGCAGTATTGATTGAGCAAGCAGTATTTAAGTAGAGATATCTCACGTCAGTGCTGGCAGTTAATGATCAGCGCCCAGTGGAAATGTAGTTCATGGGTGTAGCTGAAAGAGACTGCAGTGGAGATATTGAGAGCATTTGTTGGAGAGCTTCGTTGCAGACCAATTCGTTGGAGAGCTTCGTTGCAGACCAATTCGTTCAGAGAGCTTCGTGGCAGACCAATTCGTTGGAGAGCATTCGTTGCAGACCAATTCAGCAGAGAGATTGCAGACCAATTCATTGGAGAGCTTCATTGCAGACCAATTCATTGGAGAGCATTCATTGCAGACCAATTCATTGGAGAGCTTCATTGCAGACCGATTCGTTGGAGAGCACTCGTTGGAAAAGAACAGCGTGGGAATTGTATAACATTATTTGCTGACCGCACAGTATGACTTGCAGTTATAACATTGGCACAGTCGTAAGTGCAGATAGAACAGTGAAGGTGTTTAAAGCTTCAAGCTCTTACTTCAAAATGCTTGAGTCTGGCTTATTTATATATAAATTTAAGTAGAGAAGAAGATGGGTTCCATTTTTTTCTCGTAAAACCTTTGATTTGTGTTTCGAATTTAGAGTTCCTTGTGCAGTCATTATTACTATCTGATTGGCTGTCATTTAAACATTTTTAAGGTGCGTCTATCAAAGGTTTCAGTCTTTCATGTTATTATTATATCATCTGCTTGCGCTTAATAAATTTTATATATATAAATGTGACAAATAGTATTAAATAATTCCGTAGAACTAGGTTTCTGAAAGCAAAATCTTCAACCTGAATGGAAGCTTAAAATTTATTAAAACTTTATACAGTTCCATTCAAATCCAAATTCAATTTATAAAAATATAATTTTTAGCAAATATTTTTTATAACAATCATCTTTTAAAAATAAGGGTCATTAGTATGTTTTGATTTATATCTGCATTTGTATATTTGAAAAACATAAATGGTTAATTTCATGTACATACATTTATTTAAAACTTGCATTCAACCATATATTTTTTGAAACATATAAATATGTCTGAAAATATGTTTCATATCAAACAATACTTTTTAGTAGGTTTATTAGATCCACAATCACAGTCTCTTACATATAACATTTTGTCATTTGATTAGTAATTAATAATATAAAATTATTACAATTTTTATCTTCATATGATAAACCTCTACACTCACATCTTTGAAACCTTCCATTTTAAAAGACAACATTAACAACTAATATATATATTCATTTGTATGTTTTCACAGGTTAAAGATATAAAACATGATTTGCAGGTTTATCTGTGTAAGATTTTAATTTAAAAATTCCAACATTTCGACTTGATCACACAAGCCCTCAATCAGGAAATGAAAACTATATAATTGTAGGGGGACTGTAAACAGTGTTAATAAATGTAGTTGTAGAGACACTGGAAATTCTACAACTGAAAAATAGGTGTATAAAATTGAAAAATAATAACAAATAACTAAAAATTCAGGGATTTTTTTTTTTAAATTCCAAATAGAAAGAAGTTTGCATGCATCATCGCAATTGTTGATACAGTTTGGTATTTTTAGTATCTCAATAGCTTCTTTTATCTTACATTTGTGTAAGTTTTCACATCTGGATAAGATACTGGTCTTAAAAAATATCAATGTTGTGACCAGAATTCATAACATGGATCAAGAGTGCTGTTAATAATGAATGTTGTTTGACTGCATTAGTATGTTCATCCCATCTAGCATTGATGTGATGATTTCTCATACTTACATAAAAAGGGTCACAAACACCACCTGAAATTTCATAAACACTTGGAGCCTCCAGAAAGATTGAATTTTTAGCATTGGTTAGAAAATTACTAATTTTTTGATGATTGAATATGCTATCTTTATGTCAGCATTTTATGATCCATCTACTGTCTGTAATTTCTTTATATAAGCATCCAGCTCCTAATAGTTGATTCTTTTTCTTTTTATTTGTATTTTTAGTTTGAAATAAAGCTTGATGTATAATTTTTTTTATTATAATCATTTTATTATTACCATATTATTATAAACATTTGTTATCTGAAAATATGATAAAAATAAATTGGAAGGTTTTTTATCAAATAATATCCATCCTAATATTACATTTGTCACCTAGAAACAAAATAATTTTTTATCATTCTCATTTTTCACAAGTACCTATAATTTTTATCTCAGCATCTTCCAGCTCAGATTTTTTCTTTGGCCAAAACGCTATTTTGCAAAGCAATTAACCTTTCAGATAAATAAATCATATCTAAAGGAAGAAATACATTATATAAATAATATATTCTTAAGCTAATGGTTATAATAAAAAATATACACATGAAGCCTTATTTCAAGCTAAAAATACAAATAAAAAACCAAAAAGAAAAATCAACTATTAGGGTTTGTATGCCTTATTTAAAATAAACCACAGATAGTATTGGATGTATCCTAAAATGTTATGAGATAATGTGAGCATATACTTGTTATCAAAAAATTAGTAATTTTCTAACCAAGTCTAAGGATTCAGTCCCTCTGGAGACTCAAGTAGTTTATAAAATATCATGTGGTGTTTGTGTGTTTTCTTATGTAAGTTTAGGGCAATTGTCACATAAGTGCTAAAAGGGATAAACATGCTAATGCAGTGAAACAACATTCATCATTATCAGCACTCTTGACCCATGTTATGGATTCAGGTCATATTATTGATTTTTCTAAGACCAGTATCTTATTCAGATGTAAAAACCTACACCAGTGTGATGAGAGAAGCTGTTGAGATACTAAAAAGACCAAATTGTATCAACAAATGCAATGACATACGTAAACTTTCTCCTATTTGAATTTTTTTTTTTAAAAAAAAAAAATTTACCTAAATTTTTATTTATTTATTATTTTTCAATTTCATACACCTATATTTCAGTTGTAGAATTTCCAGTGCCTCTAGAACCATTTTTATTAATAATGTTTACAGCATCTCTACAGTTACATAGTTTTCATTTCCCAGTTAAGGACTTGTGCGATCAAGTTGAAAGGGTGGAATGTTTAAACTAAAATCTTACACAGATGAACCTGAAAAACACATATATATATATATATATCTCTTTCAAGAATATGTTTTGGAATAAAAGGTTGAATATATCTAAAAAAGATTATATATATATAAAATAAAAAGTAAAATAATATTTCCATATATTATGAGTAATAATAAAATTGTAGACACATTAATATTTAACTGAGGTCAAAGTTTATATCTGGATTAAAATGATGTGATAATTTCTAGTGTAATAAATAATTAATAACAATCTTTTATGTAGCATCACATGATCACTATCTCTTATACTAGCACATAATTGTTTATAAACAAGGCAAACTCTCCATACAGTAGTGCCACCCTGTGCCAACCAGAGTAATCAATGGATGCCAGAAGGATTGTGCATAAAATCCCTATCTAATGCCTACTCATCCAATATCCCCAGACTAGTTTCTGGCTTGTGGCCTTCATCAGTGAGAAGCTTTGGATCTGAGAGCACTGTGTTAGATAGGGATTTTATGCACAAGCCTTCTGGCATCCATTGATTATTCTGGTTGGCACAGGGTGGCACTACTGTATTGAGAGTTTGCCTTGTTTATAAACAATTATGTGCTAGTATAAGAGATAGTGATCATATGATGCTTAATGGTTTAACACCAATCCTGCCTAATAAGATAGTGGTGGCTATGGTTGTTAAAGAGCCAAAAACACCAAAATGTATGGGTGCTGAAGCTATTGAGCTTAGATTGAAAATATTTTTGTGTTTTCAATTTTATTTTCATAGTTTTATAGTTAAGTAGAGATAAAAGGTGGTTGCTGGAGGGTTGCATTAGATCCTAAGATCTAGGTGCAGTGCTCTCAGATCCACAGCTCCTCACTGATGAAGGCCACAAGCCAGAAACTAGTCTGGGGATATTGGATGAGTAGGCATTAGATAGGGATTTTATGCCCAAGCCTTCTGGCATCCATTGATTTCTCTGGTTGGCACAGGGTGGCACTACTATATGGAGAGTTTGTCTTGTTTATAATTTGATGAAGTCTAAGACATGAATGCAAACAGTTTGGCACTTGTAGATCAAATTATGATAATTTTGTACTGGTAAACAATAAATGAATCATTAAGATGTGTGTGAAATTTTGTAACCTGGAATAATTGAAGAGTGCTAATTTAGTGTAAAATGCATCTTGTGGTCATTTACCTTTTTATTCATGTGTTTGTTATGCTAAAAGTTTTAAATATGTCTAAAGAAATATGATATACATGAAAAAAGGAGGCATAATATTTGAATAACTATGGTTATGTTTATTAGGAAAACAGAAATATTAATGTGTAACTAAGTTTAAAATTTGTATCTAGATTAAGAATATGATAATCTCTATTCTCATTAATAATTAGTAATAATGGTGTCAAAGGGTGTGAATGCAGGCATATTGATTCTTGTTACTAGTCTTTTTGAAGATTCACTTTTAAATAGATCAAAATACATGGATTTGATGTACACACCTTTTCCTTATTAAGTGGAAAGAATATCATCTATTGGATCACCCTTATACTACCTTTATAAATATTTATAATTCTATTTCCAAAATGCTATGACTTGCAAACAAAGACATCATATATACTAAAACATAATTAAAATAGTGTTTTCTTCCCATAATAGGTACCATGTATTTACATATGATAAGTACATAATTAACCTATCCATTCAGTATACTGAATGTCATATGTGATCATGTGAATTGGTTGTTTGAGATTGGGTGGATGATGAATATAGACTAAAATCCTATGTTTAAATCCATTTATTTAATATAAGTAAAATTAAAATATTCATTTATATCCATGACTTATTCCCCATTAATTTACATTCTATCAAACTAAAAAAAATATGATATTAAACATCTTGTCATAATTTTATAAAACAACACAGTTTTAGTGAGTATTGTAACGAGATATATATATATGCGTTACATTTAAATTCTAATACTTAATGTTTTTGTAAATATCTAATACTGAATTAAAAGCACGAACATTCAAAATGCACAAAATAACGAATTACTAATTTATTAATATGTTTAAATATTGAAATAAAACGAGCTTTAAAAAATTATAGAATCGAAAGAAAGATTCTAATCTTTAAATAAAATATAATAAAAAACCTTTTAATTTTAAAAAAAATAACAAGAGAGTTTTTTAATCTTAAAAATAAAAATTACAAATAGATCCTTAGGGCAAAATGACCATTGAAAAGATGATTACGAAAGAGATAAAAGAGTCAAGGAATAGAAACAAAAGACTTGCTTTTCCTGCCCAAAGATATAGACACAGACCTCAGTGGAAAACCCAAAATCTACTTAGACACAAACCCAACGTCTATTTTGGGACAAATTCAATGAAACAATGAAATATGGATATGAAATATGTTTGATGGATCCATGCATTCCAGAGATAAAGTGCCTGAGGACTATAAAAAAAAAAATCCAAAAGAAATAATTAATTAGAAAATTAGAATTTTGAATTCGTTTCATTGTTGCTGAAAAGTTAAAATAAATATTGTCACTGTTACCAAAAATGTAATCTGTTTAATCGTGCTTCCCTCGGAATGGCCGGTCGAAGGCAGCTTTCATTTCCATGGATCCCAGGATCAATCCACTATTAACATCTTCAGAAATCATCGGAAATCTTCCTAAATCGTCATCATCTGCAAGAAAAGGGCCCTTGCATAAATTAGATCTTCATCGTGAAGGAACGAGCACGGAGAAAGAAAGAAAAGTATACATTATTGATAAAAATGAACTATAAACTCTTTAATTTAAAATCTCCGAACTTTATTTTCCTTTAAAGATGAATTATAGACTTTCTCTTTTGACCAAATCTGAACTTTATTTTTATAAACTTTGAAATTTTAAAAGTCTTATCTAAAGTTTGAAACGTAATCTTTTAAAATATGTATTGTTTTTATTTATTTATTCATGCTTAATATCTATTCGTAATAGGGTAGGGGCTTGCGATTGCAAACTTAAATTTAAAAAATAGAAACATATATTGTTATTTGTACATTATTGAATTTAAAAGAAGGAAAAAAAATAGGTCAAGTAGTATTTATAGTAAAATAAGTTAAATATAATATGTCATCTTAAAATGATTTTAAAACCTTAAATTAAAGTTATTTTTTTTTAGAATTAAATTAATACAATGATTTAAATGTTAGTTGAGTTTAGATGGCTACTAGACTCGTTTAAATATATGTCAGTTTTAAAGGAGTTTTGATTTTGGACTATTTGTTTCATAGTTGTGTCAATGCTGGTGGAGAGATATATGGATGTTTATATCAATGTAATGTGAAGTGTGTTAGCACCTAGGGCAATGAGTCCAACTGAATGCATGACCCCAAAGAGGTAGTCATATCATTGAAATGGACACAGACATATTTCCTGTGCCATTGATCCATCCCAGCTCTATGGATTGGGAGGATAAGCACGGCAAGATAGACCGCTCTCTCATCCATAAGAAGCATTATTCTTTTTATTATATTACATGCATGATTCCCTCACCAGACAGACGTACAATTCCTGTACTGACAAAGGTCATGTTTCTTCAAATAATATCACACTGTTCAGATGCACATTCCTGTTAGTGTGATTCTATTCTAACATGTTCACATTTCATTGGTTGCTAATATATATCTGGAAGTGAGCATTGGTGTGGCTGTGGACTTTTAGCTTGGAATCAAATGTTTGAAAGTCTTTTAAGTGCATCATCTGGGTAGCTCATCTATACTCAACATTTCTAAGATTAAAAATAAAAGTTAAAACAAATAAAAATAATAGTAAATAATAATGAAACAAACATAATTTTTTTTATATAATTATTTTTCAAGTTTGTGTGTCATCACTTATATATATACGTGAATAAAATCTTTTTGTGTTATTAATACTGACAGTGATTGCTTTTATTATTCTTTATTAAAAATATATTTTAATAAATATATTAAGTTTCTGCGTCTACTTGAGCTAGTGACTAGGGCTGGCGGTCGTGATCTTAACAACCCGTAACTGTCTACTTTATAAATTTTGTAGGTTCAAATGGCCTAGTGGTGCCCTGTACAGCAGATACAGTAAGACTGGATATTTCAGATCTTTTCCAACCGTTATAATATGGAACATTGCATCAAAAAGTTTTTAATAAAGTAATATATGGCATAAGGAAACAATTACATTATACGATTTTCTCTAATTATTTTTATATTTACTTTATGTTATCAAAGATTAATACACGTGAAATAAACTTTATTTAAAAAAGATAATTTTTAAATTATTAGAGACAACTAATACGAAAAAAGATTCAAGTCAATTATATCTTGAATTAGTTACATGGATAAATGCATATCATATGAACATGTCATTCATGATATTGCAATAGTAACTATGGACATAACATTATATTAGGATAATATTAATACTCTAATCTAAACTGCAGGAAGTCATATCTCTTTATGTAATATAGAAAAAACATTATATTTCAAAGTTAAAGCAAATTAAAAATATTTAAGATAAATTCATCTCTTAGCGGCACATCAGTAAAAAAGCGGCAGTCAAGAAAATCGATAACCTTTCCAATTATTACACAGTTCTATCTATAAACTTTCAATCTTTTAACTTTCAGTCCATTAAAGCTACCTACAATTAAAAATGAATGTTCAAAGTCTGATTTCTCAATTTAAAGTAAAAACTAAACCTGTCACCCATCTAGTCTGACACTACCCTTGTATTTTAAGTTAATCGTTCTAAAATTAAAAATCATTGTAACAACTTGATTTAAAACAATTCAAAACAAAGCAAAACTCTCCATACAGTAGTGTCATCTTGTGCCAACAAGAGCAACCAATGGATGGCACTACTGTATGGAGAGTTTTGCTTTGTTTTGAATTGTTTAATAACAATTATGTGCTAGTATGAGATAGTGATCATGTGATGTTTAGTGGTTTAACTTGATTTAATCTATACATTAGTGTGATTCTTTATGACTATCTATTTATCTATATTATTTCATTCAATCTTGAATTTTACACATTATAATATGCCAAATATCTTGAAACCATGAGTGCATATAATTTTAGTCAAATCTTGGTGAAGGTATAATACATATCTTTACCTTAGTAAATATTAATGAAGCTAATTTGCTCTTCAACTCACTTTATTGAGATCATATTGTTTATCACCATAAGAGACTGCTTTGTGTTTGTTATTATAATTATATGCATTTATTTTTAATGTAATATTGTGGTTTGCTCAACTAGAGTTATGAAATCTGACTTTATATAGGTTTATTATGCCTAATGTCAGGGACTAGCTATAAAGATAATATTAAAGTATATTTATAATGTATTATGGTTAATTGCCCACTAAATATACTCTTTCCCCCTCTATATTATTAATTAGAGATGCAGGTCAGGTATCTTTAACTAGGTTACTAATTGTAGCCTGATTAATGTGCTAATTTTAAGAACTAGGTTCTGTAGCTGTGTAGGTAGACACTATCTATTTTTATGGCACCATAAATTAATTATTTACTATATATGAAATGGGAATATGTTTACAAAGTATGTGCCATACATTAACTACTTGCCACATTGTTTTTTTATGAGTTACTGGTGAAGGTCATGCTCATATACTTTAGTTTGGGTAAAGCTACATATTAGAACTGGAGCATGAGAAGTCAGACCACATTTTTTAGTCTACTTGAGTTCCTGAACATTCTATATTTATATTATATTAGAATCAAGTTGTTCAGTCCAAAGCCACCAAGCATTATTGAAGCACTCACACTGTACTAATGTTTATTAGTAGTTTCATAAGTGCCATAGCATATATGCATAGATCTAAAGTAAACAAGTTCTTTTCCTCATGTAAAATGGATATTCAGCATTAGGCTGAACCCTAATCTCGATTGGCATACTAAAATTACATTATCTTTGAGATTCATTATATGCTCATCTCCTAAATTTATATGTATACAGCTGTCATAACAGTGTTGCATGTTTCATACAGCTAAGTTTGTTGCAGTATTTATTTCCCGAAGATAAAATATCTATCCTTTAATTTATTAAAAGTAGTAGCAGATTGGGATCTGTATTGTATCTCAATATCTATGTTTATCTTTCTTTTTATAAAAATAATAATATCTTCAAATTGTCTTAGAAAAATCTCAAACTTATAACCATCCAGGCTAAAAGTTGCTAAATATTTTTCACCTATTGCTACTCAATAAAGAACTTGAGGGTTTTTTTTTTTGTAATAATTGTTAAACCAACATTTTTATATGCTACATTAAAACATTAAGAACATCTGTAGAATATATTTTAAATGGCAAATATAGAAAAATTATCAGCATTCTGTAAATCTAAATTCCAAAAAGATTTTGTTTTGGGTTTTTATGCAGTTCAAATTAAAATTTCTTGATTCATTACATTAAGCAGCCTATTTAACAACTCATATATTACTGTCATAGAAATTGAAAACACTGTTTGGCCAAGTACACAGTTTTGTTTAATACTAGTTTTCATTTCAAATGTTCAGGGTTTTTTTTATGCTTGCTTATAACTGTTGTTAAAACAGGCAAAACTCACAATAGGTATTGCCACACACAGCAAGCTAAAGTAATCAATGAAATACCTGTATTGGTGATCATGTGATGTTTATTGGCTTAAAACCAATCCTGCCTAATAGGATAGTGGTGGCTATGGTTATTAAAAAACCACAGGCACCAAAATGTATAGGTACTGAACTGAGTTCAGACCTATATGACTATATAAGCTAATGGACTTGAATTGAAAATATTAAGGTATTTTTAATTTAAAACTCATAGTTTTGTAGTTAAGTGGATATAAATGGTGGCTGCTGGAGGATTGCATTAGATCCTGTGATCATGTGGTGTTTATTGCCTTATAAAGCTAATTCCTAGCAGGTTTAGATAACTAAACCCAAAATTCTAAATTTTGTAAACTATTTACAATTTATTTAAAAGAGTTTATTGTTTTATTGTTTTGCTGATTTTAAATGAAATATAAAAGTCAGTGTGTGTATTTCTAACTATTGTATTCTAAAATGAAATCTATGTAAGTTTGTTAATACAGTACTAATAAGTAATGTTGATTCCTGTATATCAAATTTATATAACATATGAGTGTATCTATATTTATTTAAAGCTATCCACAAGTTTGATTCCTAAACGGTACTTAGTAAAACATTTTTTATATTATTTCTTGAAGATGCAAATATATTTTTCAAAAAGTATCATGTAATATACAGTATACGCAACATATATATATATATACTTGGAATATTTATTTATTTAAAATCTTCTAATCTGTTTATTTTTGTGTTGTTGGTAGACTTTTTTTTTCTGTTTATTAGATTGGAAAGAAGTTAGTTTGGTCTCAAAAGAAATATTAATGACTATTTATAATTTTAATAAGCTATCATATGCATTATCACTTGCAAAACGCCTTATTTTGAATTATATTGTACTTACTATAATTAGAATTATTTTTAATTGATATCTTTTTAATCATAATATTATCTCCAATAAAAATAAAATTAGCAGCGGTACTAATATTTGTTTGAAGGTAAAACAAATTAGAAAATAATATTAATCATATTATTAATATGTATGCATTTAAATTATATTTCATTGTTTGATATTTAGTAAAAAAAAAATACACATTTACTTGAATTTAGGTAATGTTTTTATTTAGATTTAATCATAATTTATTATATTGTGTTAGCATTGATTGTTCTCGGGCTTTTTAAATATTTACTCACTTGATTTTAAATATTTTATGCTAGTTTCTTTTTTCTTTTTATTAACGCATAATTTTATAGATAAAAAAAATAACCCTTTACTTTAGAGATAAGATAATATAATGTACAAATATTGCGTTTATACAGTTTTTGTTTTGTTAATTTTTAATCATTTTAAAATATTTATATTCGCTGAATAATGGGAATTTTTACACACTTTAATTCATATATGAATTTTTTTCTATAGTACAGGCTTTTTCATACCTGTACTCCAATATGTAATATATAAAGGATTTGAACTCAGACTTTCATACGACCCTCAACAATTTATGCTATCTCATACTGCTAATACACTTGACCACACATATGTCGAAAAGATAAATAATCATCAATACAGATATTTCGTGCTAAACCAACACTCTTCAGTTGGTCCAGATTATCATCTCCACACATATATACAATCAATGCTCAGTTTATATTAAGATAGCCAATCTTCATACTTTATTGGACAGGCTTCAAACC
The DNA here is from genome assembly GCA_028023455.1 of Epiperipatus broadwayi. Classification (NCBI taxonomy): domain Eukaryota; kingdom Metazoa; phylum Onychophora; class Udeonychophora; order Euonychophora; family Peripatidae; genus Epiperipatus; species Epiperipatus broadwayi. The sequence continues at coordinate 414,407 of JAQFVV010000441.1, read as the reverse complement.
ACTCCATCCACAACTCATCAGCTCTCCATTTCATTGAAAATCTGATGATGAATGCTCAAAATCCACATTGGAGCCAACCTTCTCATCCTACCCATGTTTTTAGGTTTATTGTTGTTGATTTTTTTAAAAAAAAAAACAACATAAATTTACCTTTTTTAACCCTTTATCAGTTTTGTGTATGCAAAATTCAAGACTAACACTTATTTGTAAAATTAAAATCATCAGAAATTATAATGTATAAAATTTTTAAAAACATCATTATTGTATTACAAAAAAGAACTGCGTGCAGCCGAGAGGACGACCCCCCGCGAGAGAGAGGAGGGGGGGGGAGGGGGGGGGCGCCGAGAAAAAAAATAAACGGATTATTCTCTCATACGTCTAAGGTTTGTCAGCCAAGACAACTCAAAACACTTGGTCTCTATGTTAATGTAGCAATAGTAGTCAGAGTAATTTATTTTTTTATATGAAAGATGTTTTTCACACATGATGCATCTTATACCGAATTTAAACAAATTACGTAATAGTTAAGGCAGGGACAAATATAAAGAATGATAAATATACTCGTGTTATCTGTTATAGTTAATGTTAATGCATTTACTAGAACGATGGCATTCATTAAATTATATTATAATGAGGAGTCAGAAAATAAGTTCATATTACAGTGAGCATTGTTACATGTATGGAAACAGATTAGTATATTCCATGACACATGATAGATGCATTAAATACTTGGATTCATTAGAATGAAGAATCATGCCTAGTTTTCTGACAATGGTTTTGTTATTTATTGCTTGATTAAAAGGAAATGTTGCATTTTCTGGTGGGCAGAATAATAAACTAAATGTGAAACTTCATATTATATACAAAGATTTGAACATAGAAATTTAATAACTGACAAGAAAGCTTAAAAATTATTGGTGGATTAAAATTGCAAAAAGATACAGACATTCACCGATCACAGTCACTCCAGATCTTTTGTGTGTGTGTGAGAAGCAATATTATAATCCCATTAAATATAAAAATTGCATTCGCTTATGTGGTGACAATTATATTTTGAAGAGGTGGAAGATTATTATGATCATCTTTTGAATAATTATACAAGAATTGATAACTTTTAATAATAAATTTACTTTGTCTACTCATTTAGATTTGGACAGAGATATTCAGCTTACTGGCCTCCTAATAGTTCTTTGTAATTTTAAAAATGGAAAGGTTTCAGATCTTGATGAAATATCTAAAGAAAAATATAAAATATGGTGTTGATATATATTAGCTTCAAAAATATTGGAATTTTTATAAAAAATATAAACCCATGAAGATGTCCACCTGATCTTAAATGTGCTTCTTTTATTAAAAAATTTAAAAATAAAGGGAACAGATTACACTAATTATTAAGAAATATCATCGTATTACCATTACTGGAAAGATACTTTCAAAAATTTTGGTGGATGAGTTGCTTCCATTCATAGATAAATGATTACCAGAGAGTCAATTTAGGTTGAAAAAAATAAGAACATAAATATATATTTATATTGCTTTTGGCATTTGATACAGTTAATCAAAAAAGTATATGGGATTAAACAAAAGCAAAACTCCATACAGTAGTGCCACCCTGTGCTAACCAGAGTAATCAATAGATGCCAGAACGCTTGTGCATAAAATCCCTATCTAGTGCCTACTCATCCAATATCCCCAGACTAGTTTCTGGCTTGTGGCCATCATCAGTGAGGAGCACCTTGGATCTGAGAGCACTGCACCTAGATCTTAGGATCTAATGCAACCCTCCAGCAGCCACCTTTTAACTCTACTTTACTACAAAACTATGAGAATGAAATTGAAAACACAAAAATATTTTCAATCTAAGCTCAATAGCTTATATAGTCATATGGGTCTGAACTCAATTCAGCACCCATAGATTTTGGTGTCTTTGGCTCTTAAACAACCATAGCCACCATTATCCTATTAGGCAGGATTAGTGTTAAACCACTAAACATCACATGATCACCATTTCATACTAGCACATAATTGTTGTAAACAAAAGCTTACAACAATTATGTGCTAGTATGAAATGGTGATCATGTGATATATGGGATTATTTAAAATTACTTGGTTTCCATCAAAATTTATTCATAATACACAGCTTTTACATGATAGAATGTCAGAAAGTATTATTACTATAAAAACAACCTTTATGGCATTTAAAATGAAAACTAATCTTATACAAGGATATGTATCTGCTCAAACATTGTTTTCAAATTTTATAATATTTGTTTTTAGAATTATTTATATATGGCTTAATGAAAGAGAATCAAAATGTGATAGAGATTTGATGGTGAATTTCTAATTGGAATTGATTAAAAACAAAATCAAGAACTTTATCCTCTTAAATTCTGGATTTACAATATGTTAGTGTTTGTGCTATTTTTCCAGTTTATAAGATGATTTACCAAGTATACTTAATGTTTTGGATGTAATATTAAAGATTTTGGTTCAATAATTAATGTTCAAGACATTCAAAAAATTTTTATCAGTCAATGATTGAAGAAAATTCATCAGTAATCCCTAGCTTTGATGTTATCCACTTGAGAATGTAAACAAAGTTAAATATTTCACTATGTTTATAAATAGAAGGGTGAACTTTAAACTTTGACCTTACAGTAGAATAAAGATTCCAATGTACTGCTGCTTCATTTAGAGTTAAAAGATAGAGAATAATTCATTACATAAAATAGCTATTTAATAACTGAAATACAGGCTTATTATATACCTGTATCTATATATGCAATATATAGAGTATATGATCACAGACTTTCACACAACCCACCACTGTCCACTCCATCTCATATCACTGATACACTTGAACACACATATGTCAAAAAGATAAATAATCACCAATATACATATTTCATGCTAAACCAGAAATCATCAGTTGGTCCAGATTATCATCTCTACACATATATGCTATAAGTGCTCAGATATATATTAAGATAGCCAATCTTAATACTTTAATGGATGTATATTGGTGATTATTTATCTTTTCGACATATGTGTGTTCAAGTGAATCAGTGATATGAGATGGAGTGGACAGTGGTAGGTTGTGTGAAAGTCTGTGTTTATATACCCTATATTAAAGTAGCTATTGCAAGTATATTAGCTGTATAAAGAATAGAGTTGGTGTTTTATCTGCTTTATAGCATGGAAGTGTGACTTACAAACATTTCATTTAAGAATATCTTAGAAAATTTTTAAAAATATAATGGCAGTATCATAAAGCTAAACAATATGTTCTTCATCTTGCTAGATGTGATACTAATAGAATTGACTATTGTGAAATCACACCTCTATTGGATGGATATATTAAATGACTGAACTATGTAAGACTTTGTAAGAGGATGTTTCATGATGAACCAGAGTAGAAGTTTCTTGGAAGAGATAGATCTATCTATGTTATAAGGATTACATCAAAGACATTTTAAAGACATCTAATATTGATTATTTTCATTGGAAAGGGCTGACAGAAAATATAATATATTGGGAATGTTATTGAATTATTTTATAAATAAAAGTTTTCTCTTAAAAAAAATAGCACCCCAAAATATCATCTAAACAGACAAACCAGAATATTCTCTATATGGACATATTTATGTTCGAGAGACTGTTTTGAATAGTCATTGCAAAACTCCCTTCTAGAGCAGATGTTTTGCTTTCTTTTTTTGCCCTTAGAGTTGGATATGGTTATCCATTTACAAGTGATTATTATATGTATGTACACTAATCATTAAAGCAAGTCATATATAAGTAATATTGCTTTTATAAGATTGTATTTACAAAAATCTGTAAGTCTTCATATTAACTAATTTTCTTGACCATAACATTAATTATGTATAAAATACTTCATTCCCTTTTATAATAACATAATGCACATCAACATCATCATTTTAAACCATTATTCAATCACTCTAAAATGAAAATCTATCTGAGATTAATCTAATGTTTTTGATTATATAGCATATCTTCTCCACATTACACTACTAAACTTTCTTATTTTTATACATCCATATCACTTTATCTCTTACCATCAAATTTAAACCTTCAAATCTCCATCTATTATCATCTTTGTAGTAATATCTCCAGCCTAGTTCCATCTCAGTATCTTAATCTTTTCAGTGATATTTAATTTTTGATGTGTTGCAACTTCTAACATATACACATGTAACTCATACTTTTTAAATGGTCTGAAATTTCTGTATTTCTATTTTGTTAGCTGACCATGTATCTTATCCATAAAGAAGTATTATCTATTAAAATCTTGCCTTTCAACACATGAAAATTTTTCCTTTTAATACTATGTTAATATTACTAGTAGTAGTCCACTCATGTTTAATTCTATGACTATTTCATCTATTATGTCTCCATCTGTATTCATAAATTGATAAGGTATTTATATTTTTAGGTTTGTTAATTTCACAATTAAAAATATTTATTTCTAAAAAAATCCAATGAACATTACTTTAATCCTTTAGTATTTATTTTTAAATCTACTTTCTTACATTCTTCTCATACTTTAAACATTTTCCGAAATGCTGAAGCATTATTTAAAAAGTAACCACATCCTTTGCAAGATCTAGATGGCTTAAATAATGTCTGTTTGTTTTTATTCTTTTAGCATCCCATTTTAATTTACAAAATGTACCTATTGTAAAAGTTTTGGGGATATAAAATAACCTTCCCTTTTCCATGTTAATCATTTTTCTATCGCCATGTAATCTAGTCACTGCTTTGTCTTTAATATATATTTTTCAGAATATAACTATCATATTTCTATATTTTATGGTCCAAACGTTAATTATTTGAAAATCCTTATATATTCTAATGTCTTTTTATAATCTACCAATTCAAAGATAATGATAATTCATATTCACTGAACTTTTACCTAAATTCTGACAAGAATTGGATGTGATCCACTATACTAAAAAAAATTTCCAATCTAGCTTGGGGTTTGTTTGTTTTTGGTGGGTTCAAATCCAAAATTTGTTGCAGGTCAATTGCAATTATCTTAGAAATATTTTATATAAAACTGATGTTTGCAATTTCTAATATCTTCTTTATCATTCCTTAAATACCAATATTACCATTGCATCATTTGATACATTTTTAACATTTAGATATTTGCTATATAATTTTATCTTTCTTATTGCATTGCCAAATCCATAAAAGATTAATATCATTTACATTTTTTATTACTTTTATAATGCTTTTTCCACCCACTATTGATGATTTTTATTGCCTAAGCAATCTTCTTTAGAACTATAACAAACGCAATACAAATACATGAATACAAATATAAGTGAACATAGAATTTTATATTTTATATATATATTCTATCATATAATCATTATTTATATAGCCACATATATCTTTATATACTTCTATATAATTATTACTTTTTTATATATAGAATATAAAATCGGTTAAAATGTATAATATTATATAAAAAGGTAATAATTATATATATATGAGTATATAAATAATAGTTATAAGATAGAATATATATATATAATGTTAAATTATGTGCTTATGTATATTTGTATTCATGTATTCGTATTGTGTTTGTTATAGTTCTGAAGAAGATTGCTGGGGCAATCGAAACCGTCAATAGTGGATTTCAAAAAGCATTGTAAAAGTAATAAAGAACGAAAATGATAATTATATTTTACTATATAATTTTACCAATAGTTTTTTTATTTTTTTAACTACTTCTTTTAAATTTTCAATAATAAATCCACTATTTTCTGTATACTTTTTTTTCATAGATTTAATTGAATGTCCCAATTCTTTACTTCAAAATGTTGGTAATTTATAACTAGATGTAATATTAGAAATGGATATGTTTTGTGTGTATTTATAGCTATATAATTTTTCATAGAAATCTTCAGTATTATTGGATGGAAATTCTGTTTTACATAGTAACTGTTTTATTTTTACATCTTATTACTGAAATAACTTTTCTTTCAATATCAAGATTATATTTGATATTTTTGAGATTTTTATTACTTTCTATTGCTTTTCTTGCCAGTTCATATATTTTACTGTGACACTTTTATATCATATTACAAAACTCTAAATATTCTATTCTTCTCAATAAATCATTTCTAAAAATATATATATATTTCATTTTTTAATAGATTGTCATCTCACTAGAAAGTCGTCTGGTAAATTGTTATTTTTTGTACCAACTATTTTTGTTGTAATTTTTAATAATATATCAGTTATCATTCTATTGATTTCAGTCAAGGTCGAATCATGTTCAAAATCTGTTAGTGTTTTAAATTAAATTACACATTCTAATTTAGTGGTTTTTAAAGATTACAATTATCATCTGATAACAATCTGTTTTAAAAAAAATTTGTCTCTATAGTTTTACATTAATGCTAATTGAGTATTATTTTCTGTGTTGAATTTATCACTACAATTTTGAAATGTTCATTTTCAATTAGTCAAAATTTTAATCTGCAGTTCCTTCATTTTTATGCTTCCATGTTTATTTCTGTTTAACATTTTTCCAAATGAAAGACTATGTAATATACAATTTCCTGTTCTCAAATCTCCATAAATCTATGTTCCTTTAAAACAGGGAAAACTCTCCATGCAGTAGTGCCACTCAGTACAAGCTAGAGTAATCAATGGATGCCAGAAGGTGTGTGCATAAAATCCCTATCTAGTGCCTACTCATCCAATATTCTCATACTAGTTTCTATCTTGTGGCTTTCATCAGCGATGAGCCTCGGATCTGAGAACACTGCACCTGGAAAACTCTCCATACAGTAGTGCCACTAAGTACAAGCCAAAGTAATCAATGGATTCCAGAAGGCTTTTGTATAAAATCCCTATCTAGTGTCTACTCATCCAATATCCCCAGATTAATTTCTATCTTGTGACTTTCATCAGTGAGAAGCCTTGGATCTAAGAGCACTGCTCCTAGTTTGCACTGAGTGGCACTACTGTATGGAAAGTTTTTCTTGTTTTAATAACAGTTATGACCAAGCATAAGGAATGGTGATCATATGAAGTTCTGTGTTTCTTTCTCATATCTATCATTTTAGACAATATTATTCAGAATACTTTCATCTTTCAACCATTAATTAATTCTATTTTTATAATGTTGTTTGATCTAATGTAAAGCATTTTATACATTACTTTACTTTTTCATCACATTGAGAACTTGTTTGTGCATAAATATGAATAATTTACATTTGGTATCTTCCATTAATTTGAATACCTAGTCTTACTAGTCAGTTTACACCATCAATCTCCACAATGTTGTTCGTTTACTTTTTATTTATGCTGAGACCACTAAACATTGCATTCAAGTACATCCATTTTTAATCAATTGTTTTCCACCTATTCTTATAACTTGACAAAGTCCAACAATAATACATTTAATATTAGAAATATCTTCTCCTAAATTATGCAAATGTTTTTATTTCACTTGAAAATGGTCTATGATTGTAGTTAAACAAGTAAAGATCACAATGTAATATAAGCTTGGATCTGCAGTTAAAGAACTTTTAGCGCTCTCCACCCTTGTCCAATAGCCATTCCCTTCACTTGAGACTTTATTGCTATTTGGATATAGGGGACATAATTTAATTTTATGTATCAAAATTATTAGTATCTATTAAAAATACATTTCATACTAATATTACTTTTGCCTTTAAGAAAACTCACCTGAATGTTTGGATAAGAACTATCATGCAACTGAGACAATCATATTTCTTGATATTATACTCAAAGGTAAAAAGGCCAATAACCTTACCACATGGACTGATGGATAATGATGATCAATCTATTCTTATTAGTTTACTATATGCATAATTACCTAATAATAACTTCTTCAATGATAAGATTTATGAAGTAGCTATTACAAATCTGCCTGCTTAATTTTTAAGGTCTCAAAAGTGGAATCAAAAGCTCTATTTTAAGTTAATAGTGGACTTTTTTCTGCAGCCATAATTCTCATATATTACTATATAAAGTAAAACTTGTTGCATATGAATCTCCAAGCATCGTGTTAAAATCATCATCATCAACAACATCCATTATCAGTTTACTGCAGGATGAAGGTCTCTTCAAGTTCAATCCATCTTCTCTGATCTTTAGCTTCTCTTCTTCACATCACTCTGCACACTTTCTTATTTCATCCATCCATCTCACATGTGGTCTCTTTCTGGATCTTTTACAATATTTTGGAAACCAGTTTAAGATTTCAAATGTCCAGCTATTCATCTCTTCTAGCAATATGTCCAGTCCAACTCCATTTTAGTCTTTTAATTTTTTCAATGAGGTCAATAACACTTGTGTGTTCTCTTACCCATATATTGCATTTTTGATCTCTTTTTGTTATTCCCAACATGAATCTCTCCATATTTCTTAGAATCTGAAGGCTCTGTATTGCTCTTCTATTAAATGTTCATGTCTCATCAAGTACTTTAAATAGTAACCATAGTTAAAGAAACTTGTGATATAAAATGTGTACTGCTTCTTGATATCAAAATGAACAGAAGTTTAAACTTTATATAATAGTTAGCAGTAAATATACTTTTATATCATTCAACAACCTTCCAGTTAAAATTAGTGTAGAAAAGTATTATACTTTAGGATATCATTTTTTGATTTTACATTTTCAGCCAAAAATAGTTGCAATGTGGTTTTTAACTAACAATTGTATTTTTAGGTAAGATGGCCACCTGAAAATGTTATGACTAATTGTAATCATTGATCTGCATTTGAACTTAATAATGAGAGCATGATAGATAAATGCATTAATTGCTAATAGTAATGGATGAGGTAATACAAATGTGGCCATTTATTTACTGGTTGGAAGAGTTTTTTATGATTTTCACTTATTTACTGGCTTTAACCTTCATGTATAATCAGAAGATTAGTTTGATTGTGAGTGTATGCATAAATACATACACACATATATACTTATGCACACAATATGTTCCAATGAAGAGGAGCTTGGTTCCATGTCATACTTTCCCAGAATATCATCTCTGAATCAATAGATGCATTGTATAGCAGCCTAATTTAGCTATTCCCCACAGAAATATTAAGACACTATTATGTCTGATCTAGGAGTTATGATATGAAAACTGTCAGAATGTTTTTAATTTTTGTAGATTATCTTCAATAATCTCTCTGCGATTACAAAATTTTGCAAACCAATTGAAAACATTTTTGTAACTTATGTCTTTGCTGTCATATACAGTTTGTAACATTTGAAATGTTTCCATAGAAGTTTTGCCAATTTAAAACAAAATTTAATGTTGCACACTATTTCACTATTTGTTAAGGTAAGTTACATACTATCACATTTTGTCACAACTCATGATCCATATATTCAAGCACTTTAACATTTTTGTGGTGGATAGTTAAACTATATCATTACACAACTAATACATTAATTCAGAGATGGCACTTTAAGTAGATAGTAATCTTTTCATTGGACACATTGTAAATAATATTTTGCAGTGCTGACACATATATAACACTCAGAACAATAATCTTACCATATAATACTAAATCATCCATGCACTTTACTTCTGTTACACAATGCTTTATTTGCCACCCTCTTTTACAGTTTTGATTGTCCCAGCAATCTTCTTCATAACTCATATCTCCTAACTTTAACAGTTTTGATTGCCCCAGAAGTATTCTTCAGAACTCATATCTCCTAACTTTAACAGTTTCAATTGCCCCAGAAATCTTCTTCAGAACTCATATCTCCTAGCTTTAACTTGAAGTTAGGAGATATAAAAAAAAACAAAAACAGTGTGTGGAAACTTGAATACCCAAAAAAAAAAAAAAAAAAAAACAAGAGTTCTGAAGATTGATGGGACAATTGAAACTATAAACTGTAAAAGAGAGTGGTAAATAAAGCATAGTGTAACAGTAGTAAAGAGCATGGATGATTTAGTATTATATGGTATACATTTAGCAATGCAATAAGAAAGGGTAACAATAATCTTCCTAGCAATAGCTATATAAATTCACTTCCCTCTAGTATCAAAGTTTAAAATTACAAATAAAAAATGAAACCCAATTATTATTGTCCAATATTTTGTGAAAATTACAACAGTTTCATCTTATTAGACTAATTTTACTTTGAAACAAACCTCTTAAATGGCTATTAAATATCAGTGCTAGCAATTATTTATAATTGAGAAAACTTATTATTTTAATTCTAGAAGAAAAAAAGATATAAAGAAAAAAAATTAATTAATTAAAAAAGACAAGATCAGAGTCAGAATTGATAGTTATGTAATAAAAAATGATAAAATGGTGAATTGAATATACAATCTCATTGTCCCAGTTAGGAAGTATTATTCAATTGCAACTGTCTTGTGAGTATGATAATAATATATTAAATGTTTCTTTTCTGTTAATCCCTATTGTCTATTTGAATTAAATTTCCATCTTATTTTCATAAATTAAATTTTATTCTTTATAATATTTCTACAAATTTCAAATTATTTTTAAAAAATAAACAAAAATAATTCTTAAAAATAGTACTTTAACTTTTTATAAATATATAAAAAAGGAATAAACTAATATATATATAATCAGAACAATAGTGTTTTGTCTTTATAAGAGAGCTGATAAAAATGTATTGCAAAAGAATTAAAATTTATTTTAACTCCATTTCTAAAACTCAGTGGAATAAAATTCTGTTTTAACATTTAAAATTCCACTTATAATTATTAAATAAATGACAAAAATAATGACTAAAGTAATTATGGAGGTGATTTTTTTCCCACCTAGTCACAACTTCCTGGTTTTGTTAACATATTTCTTCTGCCTTTTTTTATAGCCAATATTTTTGAATAAAATCTAAATCTTATCACAATATTCATATTAAAAATGAATATTGTACAAATATTTGCAAAACAATACAAATATATAAACAAACTATGCCAACATTGATGGAAATATCACATGATCACTATTTCTTATGCTTGCTCATAACTGTTATTAAGATAGGCAAAACTCTTCATACAGTAGTGCCACTCAGTGCAAGCTAGAGTAATTAATGAATGCCAAAAGGCTTGTGCATAAAATCCCTATCTAGTGATCATGTGATGTTTAGTGGTTTAATACCAATTCTGCCTAATAGGATAGTGATAGCTATGGTTATTAAAAAAGCCAAAGACACCAAAATGTATGGGTACTGAACTGAGTTCAGACCTGTATGACTATATAAGCTAATGAGCTTGGATTGAAAATATTATTGTGTTTTCAATTTTATTCACATAGTTTTATAATTAACTAGAGATAAAATATGGCTGCTGGAGGGTTGCATTAGATTCTAAGATCTAGATGCAGTGCTCTCAGATCCAAAGCTCCTCACTGATGAAAGTCACAAGCTAGAAACTAGTTTCGGGACATTGGATAAGTAGACCCTGAATAGGGATTTTATGCACAAACCTTCTGGCATCCATTGATTACTCTGGCTTGCGCTGAGTGGCACTATTGTATTGAGAGTTTTGCCTGTTTTAATTGATGGAAATACAAAGTGATTATTAATGTCATGTTATCATCAGGTTAATATATTGAATTAATTCTGTATTTCTGTAATTGTTGGAAAGAATGTGCTTATAAATAATAAAAGCTTAAATAAAAGCTAGTCCATTCTATTTTTGACATTCTGTCAACAGAGTAATATTTATATATTTAAGAAATAAATAGTGAGCTATTGGTTTAAATAAAATAACAGCACTGCAAAAAAAAAAAAAAATTCAAAACATTATTGATTATATAGTTATTAAAACAAAAAGTATTGATGACCGAATTTGAAGTTCAAGAAAAATAGCCGAGAGATCACAGCAGCCGCCTTGCAAGCAAGTAGTTGGTTGCAGACGGTTGTGGGTTCGCCTCCCGTCCGATGCTATGACATATGAAAAAAAAAACAAAAAAACTGTAATTTTTTTTTGTATGTGTTTCATTTTAATTAAAAAATTATGATCAAACAATTTGTTCCACACAATAACTTCAAGATGATGACTATAAATTTATCATTTAAAAAAAAAAATTAATCATAGCAATGGATATTTTTTATGTCACATGCAAGTAACATATTAATTAGTATTTTTTAAATATTAATAATAATGTACTTAGTATATTGTTTATTCATTAATTAACCTTCTTTCAGTTTTAAGTTTGTTTGTCGTTTTTACAGTGGATATTCAACATATATCATTTATTTTGAATCTAAAACCAATAAGTTTATTTTTGTGTGTGTGCAAATAGAAAATTACGATAGACTGCTTATTTTTTTAAATAAGCTCTTTGATGTATGAGTCATTCTGAAATATCAATTGATCTCACTTTACATCACATGATTACTATTTCTTATTGCTAGCACATTACTGTTATTAAAACAGGCAAAACTCTCCATATAGTAGTGCCACTCAGTGCCAACCAGAGTAATCAATGGATGCCAGAAGACTTGTGTATAAAATCCCTATCTAGTGCCTACTCATCCTATATCCCCAGACTAGTTTCTGGCTTGTGGCCTTCATCAGTGAGGAGCCTTGGATCTGAGAGCACTTCACCTGGATCTTAGGATCTAATGCAACCCTCCAGCAGCCACCTTCACCCCTAAGATCTAGGTGCAGTGCTCTCAGATCCAAAGCTCCTCACTGATGAAGGCTACAAGCCAGAAACTAGTCTGGGGATATTGGATGAGTAGGCACTAGATAGGGATTTTATGCACAAGCCTTCTGGCATCCATTGATTACTCTGGTTGGCACTGAGTGGCACTACTATATGGAGAGTTTTGCTTGTTTTTGATCTCACTTTCTAGGATAAAATTGTAACTATTCTTGTACTCAGTTATATAATGTTGTATAAATTTCCTTTAGTGGAGTCTGTAAAATATTTCTTATCATTTCTATGATGATTTATATTGTTATAAAATTCGATTTATTTGTTATTAATTTATAATATTCTTATTATTTATTCTAAGGCAGTATGTAATTGGCTTATATTGAATATTTCTTATATAGAGAGGGATTTGAACTTAGGATTTTTTAAGTCTATTCATCCTCCACTCCATCTCTAGCAACAGACATGCATGATCACACATATGTGGGAAAGGTACATGAATCCCAATATACATATGTTTTTAGTACATGATACTATAAGGGCTTGTGAGGAATGTATTGTGCAGGTTTTGAGTCGCATATTTCGAATAAATAAATATAATTGAAAATAAAATGATTAGAAAAAAATGTCAATGATAAAATAAATATAAAATAAAGTGTAAGATAGAATACTTAAAAATATAAAATAACTGATAAAGATATAGAAATAAAGGGAAGTTTGAATACTGTATATTTAAAAATAGATATCTTCGTGTATTTTAGAGCAATAGTAAAGCTTGTGGTTAAGACCTGTAGAGGTCCCTACCTTCGCATTTTCAACCACACATGCTTTAGGTTTATTGCCTTAGTAAATATTAAATGAATAAAGTAACTGGATTGAAATTCATCCTGTCATTTTAAAAACATGAACGTCATTAAATTTTTTGAGCAACCAATTATTTGATTATTTATATAAGAGTAATAAAAAAATAATAATAAAAATTCAAAATTAATACATAGCATTTTTTATACGAAATCCATATTATCATAAGCTATCAATCAGATATCAGACTGAGTTGTAATTAAGCATGTCTTTTTTTTCAGTAAGTAGTCTCTAGCCAAATTTGTTTCCTATCCAACAATGAGTGAAAATGAATATAAAGAATTAGAAACTATACTCTTAGCCTCTTTGGCCTATTAGAAATGTCTTTGCTCTGTAATAGACTATTTAAAGAATGGGTTACCTTTTACTTAATTATAATTTTACGTTCTATTTATGCGAAATAAATTGTAAAACATATTAAAGTAAATATATTTTTACTTTAAAATGAACTAAAGTTTTAAATAATAATATATCAATATTATACTACTTTTAAAATAATTTCCATTTTCATTCTATAAATAACTTTTTACATTTGTATTAATTAAATAATACTCTCGAATGGTGAAAGTTAAGAATAGAATAAAAGCATTTCAAAGAGAATCAAATGTCAGAAGAGAATAAATATTGATGTGCAAAAATATGAAGCACTAACGGAACAAAATCAATAGTTTAAGGCATTAAGTATACGTGCACGTTTGATTTGTTTCAAAAGCAATGTCACCTAGCTTTGACCTTCAGAAAAAGGCATACGATTAGTATTAACAATGATACAAAAAAGATTTTCAAACTAATATTAAAAGTTAGAAAGAATTTTCAAAAGAATTTAATTATATAAAAGGACAATAAAGCGTAAGAATATGGTAAGAAATATTAAATTATATTCAATTTAATCTTAGATAAATAAACAAAAGTGTTTTAAAAAAGCATATTAAAAATGTTCATTAGAAATTTAAACTTAGAACGTAATTAAGATATAAGTTATTTGTTGCAAACTCTAAATAACCACCCCAAAAATATTAATGAAAACGATTATTTAAAAAACCAACATTAATACATTTTACAATATAAATATATAATGTCTTTCATCTTATCGACTAAAGTGTTATGAATCTAAAAATAAAATGCGCGGAAGTAAATAAACAAAATATTATGATTTAGACAACTATATTATCATTGATGGTCTAAAAATTGATTATATATGATCTAATATCTTAAATACTAAAGAAGACAAAGTAAAATGACAGATTTTAGATTAAAATAATAATCTGACAATTATTGAGACTATAGATTGAATAATAGTGTATCTGAAATTATCAGAAAAAAGTATTGCACGAACTGTCTGTCATTCAATATAATTTAGTCAAAGATTGATTTCAGTTAAATTATGTGGATATTCTATGCAATTGTAATATAAATCTATTCTAAACTTTAAGAAAATTAAAGAAAAAATTAAATGGTTTTGTAATCAGAGTTAAGAATTTCATAGTCGAAAATTTAAAAAACTATTTTGTAGACATAATGAATTAGAAAGAAAAAAAATAAAACTTTAGAACGCCAATATAAACTTTCTAAATTTAATGATATTTTCTATACACTTTTCATCGATTACTTTAATAATCTCCATATCTCCTCTTTTTTTTTATTCTTCATATAAATAAAGATACAATAAAAGACAAATGACCCCCAAGATGTATTTTATGCTGAACCAGCACTCATCAGTTGGCCCAGGTCAGCAGCTCTCATATACATCTTTATTACATGTAGAGTATTTATCTATGGTGAGTTATCACATCTTTATGTACGACCGCCAAACTCGCTCCACTCACAACCTCGACTTCGTACATTTTTGATAAACTTAACTAAGTTTATCGTTAATCATTTATTAAACTAGAGATGTTGTTTTTTTTTTTTAGAGTTTTTTTCTAGCACAGATATAAACTTTACACATTTTCAAATAATCAAAACTCTGACAATAAATGTGGCTTCATTCAATGACATTTATGTGGATCAAATAGATTATATAGTATTTTTAATACCTCACAATAAAATATTTCTATTTAGATAAAAAAATCATGACTAGAGGTGTAAAGTGAAACAGATGAGGAATAAATTATTTGTAAAGATTAATTCAGTATTTTAGATATAATATAAGAAATGTCTAATTTTTAAGAAGACAACAAAAACTAAATATGAAATTTGAATATAGATGAGGTGAACATAATCATTCATGAAAATGAAAAAAAAAAAAGAAACTGACAAACAATTAAGACAAAATAAACAATATAACAAAATAAATACCAGAAGATATTGTTTTAATCAAAAAGAAAAAAAAGGTAAAATTAGAAATATTAATAACCTTTTGAAAAAATTAAACAAACAACCGTAATGAGCTATTTGAAAGAAAATGGATATGATTATAAGAAGATATATATATTTCCATATGTCAAAGCATCGGCTGGGAAGAGAACTCGCAACAACTGTCTGTAAGCAACTGCTTGCAAGGCAGCTGTGCTGACCTCTCGGCTACCAATGCTTGACTAAGATATTTTTAAATAAAAACAAAGTTTAAAGGACAAAAACAATAGAAAATTCTTGAGACCAAATGAATGTTATATTATAAAGCTTTGAAGTAACAAATGTTAAAAGCAGCTTTTGTATAAAGTAGACATATAGCAAATAATATTAACCAAAACATTTTTAATAAGATTATCTATCAATATAATTCTCATTAACAAAAAATGAGGAAGAAAACTATTCCTAAAAGTTTGAATAAATAAAATCACAATTTTTATTTAAAAAAAAAAACAGATGCAGCTGGTCTTGTAAAGGCCCTGTTTTTTTTTTAATTGAGAGTTGTAACAATTTTTTTTTAAGATTTAATGTATATTAAACAAAAAAATTTTAATGTCAAAATTGTATATCAGAGTGAAAGTGTTATCGCAGAATACAAAATCTCTGGGTTTTTAGCCCGTCACTCATGAAATAATTGGTCGCTTTAACAACTTTTTTAAAGATTTAATATGAATTTTTTCTACAGTACAGATTTTTTTTCATACCTGCATTTCTATATGTATTATACAGAGGGTTTGAACTCAGACTTTTACATGACCCTCAACCATCCATGCTATCTCATATCACTGATGCACTTGATCACACACATTATTTATCTTTTCAACATGTGTGTGATCGAGTGTATCAGCGGTATGAGATAGCATGAATGGTTGAGGGTCGTGTGAAAGTATGAGTTTAAAGATTAAATTTAAGCAAAAAAAAATTAATATTATATAAATAAATTTCCAAATTTTAATAAAGCTAAATTAAAATTTACATTTTTAAATGTATCTCCATTATATTTGATAGTTTTAAATATAATTTACTGGATCGGCCTCTGAATTAATAGTTACCATTTATTAATGTCGGAATACAAAAACCCCAGTCATTTTTGTAATATTTTTTTCATTAAATATTTGAAATTTTTTATTTAATTGATTGCTTTAACATTTTTTAAAAGATTTAATATAAATATGCTTTTTATTAAACACTGCATCTTAATGTCAAATTATGAATCAGCATTTATGGCTGTTTTTGTAGCTGAATGGGAAACTTTACTATGAAATATTTACTATATCTCTATAGTTAAGAGCATTCATGCAAATTTTTTCCCAGCATTATTATTTAATGATAAAATTACTTCTTTACCATAAATATAATGGTTGTGATGCCATCGGACAAACATTCATTCACCATTCAGATAACACCCAAAATATGAATTTTACAGATTGGTAGATGACATTTTTAATTTTAAAATGTTCATCATTTAGTAAATGTCTATGTTCATAGCCATATATTACCATCACTTTTATTTGCTTTTCATTTTTGTAGCTTGATAATGCTACATATAATTGGTCATGAGAAAATACAGGTTCTTCTAAGTATAATCCTACTGATTGAAAAGTTTAGCCTTGTGACTTGTTATTTGTCATTGCAGATGAAGTAATCAGTGGGAATTGTCTTTTCAAAATAAAAGATAAATTTGTTTTGCTTGGTGCAGTATCGATTCTTGAAATAAAAACTTAGCATATGAGTTCCAATGCCTAATCCTTTTTTAGGATTTAAGTTTCTTATAAGCATCACGTAGCACCAATTTTCAAATTTAATTCATGTGGTGGCATTTTCAATGGTGTTTGTGCATGCAAAAATTCTGCTGTATAATTATTTTCTTCATTATCATAAGCAATATAATCAGTACTATGGAAAGTTTTTATATTTCCCGGTAATAGATTCAAAATTTTATCATTTAATTGTAATTAAGTACTATTTTTACTGGTTAAAATGATTTTTTTTGTAAAAATTCATCAATTTCAGAAGCTATTATTTGATTTCCATATATTTCTGTAACAAGAGATTGATTACAAATCATATGAGAAGGAATTTCAATTAAATCATCATCATAGCTTCCAAATGGATTGATTTTACCTTCTCCAATATTAAGTAAAATTGGTTAAAATTACATTGACCTTCAGAGTGCAAATTTTTTAACAATCGAAGTTGTTTAAAATGACACTATTATGACCTTTATTTGATACATGCTTCAACAACATCAGTTTTACTTCTGCTTACAACAACTGCTAATGTTTGTAGAAAGACTCTTTCAAATAAAATAACTTTATCTCCAAATGGTTGTTGAATTGTTGTAATTTCTTTTAATAATTTATCAACACATCATAAAATATGACATGATATCATTATTGCTTCATCAATAATTATAAGTTTAGCTTCACATAATGTTTGAGTTTTAGCAGAAATTAATCGAATATTTGAAACAGATGTTTCTAAACATGGAACTGGAATTTAAAATCAATTATGTTCTGTTCAGAAATTTTTTAATAATGTAGCAGTGATTCTAATTGTAGCATGAGATAATACAATTTCACTACATTCCCTTAAAAACAATTAATGTCTTATGTAAATAAGTTTTACCTGGCCCACCTGGTCCATCTATATAAAAATATTTTTCTGTCACTTCGGGATTATCAAATGCACTTACAATTTTATTAAAACCTTCTCTTTGAAGTAAATTAAATGTTGCAATTTTTTTATTGCTTCAGATACTTCACCCATAACACCAAATATTTGATTTCATAGGTTTTAAATAGGATTTGCAATTGGAAGATTAAATGTTTGCAGTGTTAATCCATGTCCTGCTAATATATCTTGAATATGTTGTGCAACTGAATTTGGATATTAATAAAGGTAATCTTCATATAAATGATGTTTATTTTTTTCCCATAAATCTAAAACATGTGCCTGAGTGCAAAATATACAAATAGAATAAAATATTTCTCACAATTACTTTGGTATTTTAGTAGCAATAATCTCTTCTAAACACATTTCCCATTTGAAATCGTCAGTTAATATTCCTCTTTGTTTTGCTGCTTCTTTAAATGTAGAATAAATAATTCCTCCATATGTTTTTAAATATTCAAAGCTGATTGTTTTATAACTATAATAAGAGCAAACATAAACTGAAACATTCTACATCTTGTGGACTAACAGTATATAATTGGGCAATTATTTTATTTCCTCCTTTACATCTAGATTTCCATTTACCTTGTTTAAATACATAATATAATGGAATATATGTATATAAAAATTGCCTCACAGTAGGATCTTCAGTATTAAATTTAAACCACACCATTAATGTGGTATTTATTTGGGCAGTTTCTTCAATTATATTGTGGTCCTTATCTGACTTAAAGTATACCATTTGATTAAATGGTAAGTGAACATCTATCATGCATAACATATTTGTAATCAGGGGCACTAACATACCATGAATCTATAAAACTGGCAACCTCATCATGTACCATTTCATTCTGTTTATCATGATTTTCATGAATCACCACATTTTCATAATCATATCCTTTGTAAAAATACTTATAAAGATATTTAACCACTATAAATAAAATACAGACTTCAACATTAATATGTGCATTATATTTTAGTAATAAAATTGGATTATAAGGTACTATGTAGTGATTATCAATAAGTTATTCACCTATGAAAATGCATGTTTGTCCCAAATATTGATATAATGGGTAGCCATTATTATTAAGCTGGAAACTGATTCTCCATTTTCTATGCAAGGTGCTTGAGGATTAAATGTTCCACATGTTTATGTGTCATTGTGCAAGTAACAATATTGGAATTGTAACACTAATTTTTCTATCTATTTAACTACTTTAATGAAATTTGTCAGCTTCTTGTAATAATAATATGTATGTATTTGGTAATCCTCATTTTTGAAATTCAGTTGTATATATCCATGCTAAAACCTTATCAAAAAATTCACCACATGTAATATCTTCTCACAATGCTTTTCACTTTATCTTAAAAACCTCAAGCCACTAAATCAGGTCTATCAGATTAATTTTGTCTTGGTAATAAATTTGATTGTATTTTAGGCCATTTCTCATGGTAAGTAAAAGTACAGAAAACATCTGGTTTCTGAATTTTGCAACAATAGCCATAGCATCATTATAAAATCTTGCATATTTCTGGATGACCCTTGAAATGATGATGGTAAAACAACTACTCTTCCTATTTGTTCTGCTGTAGTAATAACATTTTCCACAATATAATCCATTAATCCACTTAATTTTCAACATGGAGTTTTTCTCATTGATGGCTAATAAAATTTAAATTGTTTGAATATATCTCAACCTGTAAATATGACTCAACAATATATTGTTGAGTGTTTTTTTTTTTCATGTAAAATCAGATTAAACAAATCTTGACGAACAGATGACTATGCTATTTTAACTTGAAGTATCAATGTCTTGTTTCATGCAACAATTCCAGCACCAGGATATACTTCAGCTCTAAGATCTGTTTTCCAACATAATTCTGGGTTAGGTTGAAAATTGGATACATTATTGTATCCAAATTTGGGCTAAAGGTGTTTATATTTATAAGTGGCTGTCAATGGATAAATTCAAATATAACATGCAAACGGTTGTTCATCTTCATCATTTTGAAATACTATTGCTACTTCATCAGCAGTTGATAAATTATGTTAATGATTATCACCACCTCACTCTCTTCATAAATTCATATAAATTTTTGGCATGGTTACATTTTTTGTTTCAGATATTCACATTCTATTTCTACTTTACTCAACATTTTATATGTGACTGCAAATTGATTTAATTACATGGTTCCTTGTAATTTTTGCATTATGTATGATAAGCAATCATCATTTTGAGTATTTTTCATCTTTGTTGTAATGTTTCTATGCTATCAAATACATATTATTAATCATATCTTTATTCCTCACCTTCAGCAGGATGTAAAAGTAATGTTTTATGATAAAAGTGTCCTTGACTTCAAAATCAATAAGGTCTGTGACCTAGAACACTTCAGACTAATTTAGAACCCATTGAGGTAAAAACAATAGCACTATTATAAGATCTAATATTATCTTTAAAATTTTGATAGTCATGTGCATTTGGATTAGATATAATAATTTGAAGATATTGTGGGATGCTTGGACATGATAGTAATTAATATGAATATAGAGGATTTGAACTCAGACTTTCAAGTACTCTTCAATTATCCACACTATCTCATACCACTGATACATATTACCACACACATGTAGAAAAATAAATAATCATCAATATATGTATTTCAATAATATTGGCATCAGCATGGGATTTGAGCTTTCCATCATCAGATTTCAATGGTATGGATGGCTGCTGGCGGTTGTAGTAGATTGAAACCTGTCCATTAAAGTATGAAGGTTTGCTATCTTAACATAAAACTGAACACTGATTATGTGTGTGTGTGGGAGATGATAATCTGGACCAACTGATGAGTGCTGGTTCTGTATGAAATACCAGGTATATAAAGAGAGCCTGTATTTCAAATATTTATCTTTATAACAATAAACTATTGCACTTCTCATCACCTGGTTTTTCAGATATAAAATGAAGTATTCCACAAAATTAACAAATAATATTAAAGGTCCACATGAATGTGCTGCATTAATCGATTAATTTATTTCTAAATGAAGGTTTTGTTGAATTTGTTCTAGCAGGTTCAGAATGCCTTCTTGCATCATTAATAGAAGGATTTGCAATTTTTCTTTGTGTTTCAATTACTATTTGTCATCAAGCTAGAAGAGATGGATTATGCAACATATGTAATTCTGATTGATTATGAGAAGTTTTATCCTGCACTCAGTGAACATATTACTGGGTAATAGATTCATTGGATTGTCATTTACAATTAGCATTGTTAAGGTTCACTAAACACTGTAATCATAGAGAATTCATTTTCTCGTTGTTTATAATTAGCAACATTAATATTCACTAAATACTGTGATCATTGAGAAGGTGATTTATTTTCTCATTTTTCTCTTTGACATTTTGATACATTAAATAAACATTGAGATCTTTCTTCCATAGATTCCTTTTCTCAGCACTTTGCTTTCTTTTTCGATCTGATTCTTTTCATTTTATCTCACTTTGAGATACATAATGTCTCCAGTGTTTGTTTCTCTGTCTAAATGGATTTTTAGTAATACTATTGGTGTGTCATTATTATCCTGATTATTATTTATTTCTATTAAAAATATATTCAATTATATGTTTATTATTTTATTTAATTTATATATACTTATAATTTTTCAAAGTCTACAGAAGTATCAGTAAATCTATAATATTTATTTTAGCAATTGTTATAATTATATTTACATATTTTTGAGATTTTCACTAATTATTATACTTTTATAATTTCTGGATGTATATTTTACTTTAAACAAAATTAAAGTTTTTTCCCAATTTGAATTTGACAGCATTACAGATATATATTTTACTTTAATCAAATTGGGTTGTACATTTGTTATTTAGACTTAGCGAGTTAATTGTGAAGATATTTAAAGCTTCAAGCTTTTAAATCTAAATGCTTATGACTGGCTTAAATATATAGAAAGAAAAGTAGAGAGAAGGGTGGCCGCTGGCCGCCCTTTTCTCATAAAATCTTTGTCGTGTGTTTAAGGTTTGGTTATCATTCAGACAGCTATCATAACATCTGATTGGCTGTCAGTTATGTATTATAACAAGTGCAAATAGATTTGGCAGTATCTCAATTTATTTCAATTTCAACTATCTGGGTTTTGCAAATTAAAATATTATTTAATCAAATTGGTGTTTTTGTAATAGCTTTTTGATTGGTTGTTTATGGAACTGGTCGATTTAACAACTTTTTAAAAGATTTAATGTAAATTAAACAAAAAATTTAAATATTATATAAATAAATGTGAGAAATGTACATGACCTGAAAATCTGTCATTTTTGTCATTTAATTTTTTTTCCAATTTATTTATAAATAATAAGATTATTTACTAGAGTGCCCTCTAAATAAAAAAAAAACATCTTAATAATATTATTTACTGGATATAACTATGGTACCATAACATCTATTTTTTCATTCTCACTAAATATTGCATTTTAAACATGAATTTATGTACTGTAATCATATTTTCTTCATGATTTAAAAAATATAGCTCTGCATTTCAAAACATATATACAGATTTTTCCCCAGCATTTTTTATTAACAGTGGAATTACTCCCTTCACATAAACATAGTTATTGTGACATCATTGGACAAACATTCATTCACCAATCAGACAACAGAAAAATTATAGATTTTATATATAAAATAACAATTTCTACACTTTTTAACCAAATTAGGATAAATAATTTACAGAATACTCTCATGTTTTACAAATTGTATATTTTATTTTATATTCAAGTCAAATTACACTAAAAATAATTTAACATTTATAAATATTTTTCTTTTTTTTTTTTTTTTAAAAAAAAGTATTAACATGAGTATAAAAGATCAAGAAACTAGATAAGACTTTGTTAGTAATAATTAAATAATTAATTAAAAGCCTCAGAAATACCAGAAGGATTTTATTGATTTCTATAAATCTTTTAATTCATTTGTCTATATAAATTTTCATAGTTTGTATATATTTACATTATTTACCTTAGCTTTGGACATTATTAGCTTTATTATGTAAGTAATACATAGTTGAAGTGCAATTTAAAAGTTATAATTGCAGATTTATATTATAATTAACTATTTATTAGTCTGTAATCTAAACATTATATTTACCTGATTAATGGGCTTTTTTAAAATTTCTTTGAATTTATAATTTTACTCTCTGTAGTCAAATTTCAATATTTGGGTCTATATGAATATATTGGCTGCAGAAAGGAGTTTGCTATTAATTGAAAAGAGACCCTTTGATTCCTCTTGGAGGCCTCAAAGGAACCGAGCAGGGCAAATTCCTAATGTCCACTCCATACGTTCTTGTCGTTGCAGCTGTATTACTATGTGATTATTCATATAGTATACGAACATGGATGGGCTGCTCACCAACATGCATTAGTCAGTGTGGTGAGTTTATTGGCTTTTTACCTCTGAGTTTAAGATCAAGAAACACCATGGTCTTTCTTCTCAGTGCCTGATAAGGCAGAATGAATGTTTGTGTAAATGATAAATATTTTTCTAATACATATATACAATTATGACAGACAAAAATAAAGCATGGCCCTTATTCCCAGGAGGCTGTAAAGTCACCAACCAAGGCAGCAGTTGGTGGCCGAAGGCAGAGGGTGCTAAGAATCCCCTGATTGCGGACCCAGGCTGCCATTTGATGACGACTTTTTATTTAGGTACTTACAACTGCAGATCACTTTCAAGTGAAGGAAGATTGCAAGAATTAGAAGAAGAACTGTCTTATATTAAATGGGACATTATTGGACTTTGTGAAGTTAGAAGAAAAGGAGAAGAAACAATTGATTTAAAAACTGGACATATACTCTATTATAAAGGCACACATATTGGAAATACAAGTGGAGTAGGATTCATTATAAATAAAAAGTGGAAGAACAATATTGTGAAGATTGATGGTGTATTGGACAGAGTGTCAAGATTAGTTATACAACTTAATAGCAGATACCAAATGCAGATAATTCAAGTTTATGCCCCAACAAGTTCTCATAGTGATGAAGTAGTAGAAGATTTTTATATGGATGTACAAAAGGCTTTTGATCAGAGTAAACAACATTTTAAAATTGTTATGGGAGACTTTAATGCTAGAATTGGTAGACAAATGAAAGATGAAATTGCTGTAGGTAATTTTGGTTATGGTAATAGAAATGAGAGAGGACATAGACTTGTGGAGTTTGCAGAAAAAGAAAAACTTTATATTATGAATTCATTTTTTGAGAAAAATGTTAAAAGGAAATGGACATGGAAGCATCCAAATGAAGGTACAGCAGAATTGGATTATATTTTGACTAACAGAAAATACATATTTCAAGATTATAATGTTTTTAATAAATTTAATACAGGAAGTGATCATCGATTAGTAAGGTGTAAGTTACGTGTTAATGTAAAACTAGAGAGACAAAAATTATTAAGAAAAACAATATTTACAGTTGATATTCCTAATCTTCAGAAACATTCTAATGAATTTAAATTAGAACCTACAAATAGATTTCAAGTGTTAGGAGATTTTGAACATGATTCTGATTTGAATGAAATTAATATGAAAATAACTGATACACTTTTAAACATAGCTGGTAGAAAAAAGCAGCAATTGACTAATAAAATTTCTACTGAGACAAGAATTTATGAAGAAAAGAAGGAATATGAAGATATACAAAAATGATGTATTAAAAAGAATTGAATATCTCGAATTTTGTAAAATGGTACGGAAAAGAGTTGAAAATGATATAAGAAAGTATAACTGTGAAATAGCAAGGAAAGCTGTAGAAGAAAATAAAAGTCTCAAGAATGTTAAACAACATTTTGGTATTGGTAGGAAATTTATATCTGCAATAAGAAAAAAAGATGGAATTATTACTAAAAAGAGAGATGACATCATAAAATTGGTAGAAGATTTTTATCAAGAATTATATAGTAATAAAGAACAAGTACCTCCTATATCTATTACATCTTCCGAATTGCCCAGAATTTTAAATGAAGAAGTGAGACATGCAATTAAGTGTATGAAGAAAGGAAAGGCTCCAGGAAATGATGGAATTATAATTGATATATTAAAAGAAGCAGGTGAAGAAATAGAAACAATTTTAGCAAAGTTATATACCAAATGTCTAAATGATAAAGATGTACCAGAAGATTGGAAGAATGCAGTAATAATATTAATATTTTAAAAAGGTGATAAAGAAGATATTAGAAATTACAGACCTATCAGCCTTTTATCAGTTTTACATAAAATTTTTACCAAGATAATTACAACTCGTTTACAGAGAACTTTGGATTTCCACCAACCAAGAGAACAAGCTGGATTTAAAAGTGGTTTTAGTACAATAGATCATATCCAGGTATTGAGAGAAGTCATAGAAAGGACAAATGAATATGAGTTGTCATTATGTTTTGGATTTGTAGATTATGAAAAGGCATTCGATTCTATACACATTTCTTCAGTGATTAAAGCATTGGATCATCAAGGTATAGATCCAGGATATTGTCATATTTTAAAGAATATTTATATAAATGCAACAGAAACAATTAGATTACATAATGATACTGGAAAAATCAACATTGAGAAAGGTGTAAGACAAAGTGACTCCATATCTCCAAAACTCTTTACAGCAGTGCTGCAAGAAGTATTTTGTGGATTAAAATGGGAAACTAAAGGAGTGAAAGTGAATGGAGAGTATTTAAGTCATTTAGATTTTACAGATGATGTAGTTGTTTTTGCAAATAATGCTTCAGAGCTGCAGGAAATGTTGCAGGAGTTAGCAGATGGAAGTAGAAAAGTAGGACTAAAGATAAATGTTAAAAAGACTAAAGTAATGTTTAATCGATTTGCTCAAAATATGAAAATAAAGATTGATTATGAAGAATTAGAAGAAGTTAACAGTTACAAATACCTTGGTCAGATTATTAATACAGATGGAAACATAATGGAGGAAATTAATCATAGAATTAAACTTGGTTGGAGTGCTTTTGGTAGAAATAACTTGATACTAAAAGGAAATATGCCTATGTGTTTGAAAAGGATGGTTTTTAACAAATGTGTTTTACCAGTTCTTACTTATGGATCTGAGACTTGGACACTTAATAGAAGAGCAATACAGAGACTTCAGACCACTCAAAGGAGTATGGAGAGATGTATGTTGGGAGTAACAAGAAGAGATCGAAAACGCAATGCATGGGTAAGACAACAAACAGGTGTTACTGACCTTATTGAAAAAATTAAAAGATTGAAGTGGAGTTGGGGTGGACATATTGCTAGAAGAGATGATAATAGATGGACAATTGAAATTTTAAACTGGATTCCAAGAGATTGTAAAAGACCCAGAAAGAGACCACATGTGAGATGGATGGATGAAATAAGAAAATGTGCAGGGGTGTTGTGGAGAAGAGAAGCTAAAGTTTGGAGAAGATGGATTAAACTTGGAGAGACCTTCATCCTGAAGTGGATTGAAAATGTTTGATGATGATGATGATGATGAATATATTTAACTATATATAAAGGTGGATCTCCACCTTTGTTGTTTAAAGAAGATTTGCCATGACAACAGATTAAGAATGTTATTGACATTGGCATTGTTTAAGTGCTGACTGTTTATATATATATTGTATCAGTAAGAATTGTCCCTCCATGTAACAAAATCTAGAACATAGGCAAAATACACTAAAGATGATCGAATCCGGATGCTGTGATCCAGAATCCGACCAACATTCAATCCTTTCACCTCTGCTCAATGATTTAATACCCTATGGATGACATTCCTCAATGTACACAGACAATCAATTTACTCTCGGTCCGCCAGTCACTCCCAGTGGAACAAGAGATTCATAAATTAACTAGTTTATCACTGATTTGGTCAGACATATACACATATGGTTAAACAATTAATTATAGAACTTAACAGACTTATCTACATATATGTAAAATGGTGTATGTGCAATTAAATATAGAGTTGAACAAAATGAATTTACGGACAATAAAATATGCAAACGAGTTATGATTTTAAATATTATTACTTCAATAAAACAATAGCAAACAATAAATCAAAACATACCAAATTATATGATGGGAACGTGAGATATAACGCTCGCAGGCATTAGATAACTGCTGAGATTCATGTTATATATCTCATTATAAGCATTTAATAATGTGTAGTGCGATATTGGAATGTCATGCCTATATTAATTAATATGCCGAATTTTTAGCTCTTTCGTAGTCTGCTAGATCATGCGGAACTTTATAGCCAAAGTTATATAACTAACTATAATAGCGCTCCTATGGCGTCTATCTATATAAAGTTAATTCAAGCATGTAATTAGGCTCAGAGATACGCAGGTTGGCATGTTAACCTAGATTAGGATATACTCTAATGCTAGATAAGCATTTAATATAAAAAGGAGAGAAAACTGGCTTATGATAGGTTTACCTATATCCTCTATGGCACATATTAAAATATTAATTAAGCAAAAAGGTGCAAATGGGTCATTATTCATGGGCTTCAGTCTCCAAAGACTCGGTTTGCCCTAAGACCGCTCAACTTGCCACGAATAAGAACATTAGTAGTTCAGGTAGTCGGATAAGCATTATGAATCATCTAGGTCCTTGTGCCTTAGTTCTAAAAGTGTGCTTGAACCTGAACTAAAGTGGATGAGAATGACCTCCGCCAGCACGTCATCAAGAATCATGCAACAAGCTGATAAGCGTACATTGCGTACTTTGTAAGGACACATCCGCAACTTATACATATATATCACAAATGCGTAACATTATATTACCATGCCTTAAAATTAGATAGCGTCTATTTGCATATCTATACAATCCAGTTCTCAAATTTAGTATTTTATACATACTATTTAGGGACTAAATTAATTAGTAACCTAGTTTAATATTATCACCTGCATATCAACATAAATAAATCTAAGAAGGATAAAGCATATTTGCGGGGTAATTACGAGTAAAACATTAAAATATGCTTTGAGAATATTTCTGTGGCTAGTTCCGATGATCTACGAGTTATATATATAAATAGTTATAATTTATAACTAAAATTAAGCAAACTATATAAAATAACTAGATAACTGATTATCGTAATATTAATACCCAAAACTTAATCAGTAAGATAATATGATCTCGAAACAGCGAGTGAGAATGAAGAATAATAATTCAATTATTTAATATTAAATTATAGCAAATATTTGAAATTATCTTCGCAAATCGATAAGCTAAAATTATATTTATAAACACTTGCAGTTTCGAGTCATTTGGCATATTAAACACATATAATATTAAAATAATAAAATCATAGAATAAATTGAATAGATTTAGAAATAGGCATAAAAAGACCGCAGAAAATTATACATTTAAAATAGATTATTAGGAGTTTTACATTTTAAAAGAGAATTCAAGTTTTACAATCAGACAAGATTTAGCATTTTACAATCAGGCAAGATTTAGCATTTAACAATCTTCTTTGTAGATTTTAGTAAAGGTGTTTGGGAGAGGCAGATTTAATGAATAGCTAGCTTTTAAAAGAAAGAAACGAAAGTCACAGTTTATAAACAGAGCTCTGAGAAAATTTACCATTTAGTTGTTTCCATTGCAGGTAGTTTTGAAGCACTTGGAAGGATATTAAGATGACACTTTTGATGATGATGCACATTTAATAGAGATTTTCCACAGGCTACTTTTTCTGGTTACAGCATTAGGTTTCATTGGACCAAAGTCTCCCATTCACTGTGAAGAGAGGTGGTGAAATGTCGCCGTACTACTCGAACATTTTAAGGTGAAACTGACGTGGATTCGGCTTACAGTTTACTTAATATATATAACATCTCTATTGTTAATAAAACTTAAAGTATTTATAGTTTTTAAACTCTGTCCACCTGTTAACTTTTACGAGCTTGAATGTAGCTGAAAAGTCCATTTAATTATTTTAGCAAAACATTTAATAATTACACCCAGTAGAGAAACTCATTTATTTATTTTAAAGACACAATTTTAAATTATAACAAGTAATTTAGATTTTGTTTTCCTGTACAATGCGTGACCCACTTCGAAAATTGTTTACAAGATCAAATGTTATTTTGGACAAAGTTACTTTCGTAATTAGTAGATGCAGAATAACAGGAAATATACCTACGCGATTTCAATACAACAATAAAGTTGCTAAATAATTTAACTGAAATATTTCTTAAACTAGAAATATTTATATAATGTATTTCTTAAACTAAAAATATCTATAAATTGAATATACATATCTGTAAAATATATCAATAACATAACAATAATTTAAACTAAAATATTTCCTAAATTAGAAATATTTATAAAATGAATACATATCTGTAATCTATACGTATTCTATAAAACCACAGACATATCACTCGCATATATATATATATGTGTGTGATTCTGCATATATAATAATTTAACATTATTTGAATGGGCACTCTGAGAGGGTTTAAACCTGGCATATGGACAGATGTGTGGGTAAAATAAGTGTAACAGGCAGATGGATGAAACTGACTGTTTCAATATATATATAATATTGATACTATAAGGAATAAATTAATAGAATTGTAAATAAATAATAAAAGTTATGTAAAATCAGACTAGTTGTTTGGACTGGATTACTCTATATCAGTGTTTCTTAACCTTTTTCTTTATCCAGACCCCTTAGATTCCAGAAAAAAGTTTGACATGCTGATAACACAAAATAATTATCTTAATATTTTATCTGTGAGATTAGATATATATATTACTTTACTTGTTTGATTCGTGAAATACATATTGCTTTTTTACTCACTTGCCATTGACATAATGTCCTAGTTAATACAAAACCTACTCAAATATGTAATCATGTTATTATTCATATAATAGAAAATACAAAAAGAAATCACAGAATAGTGAGCAGAAGAAATATTGATTACTCATAAAAAGTCCATTTATAAAGTCACGAACTATATAATTATTGTAATGTTAATTAAGAATAATTAACAAACATTCAATTAAAATCACAGAAAATCATATTGATTGATTCAAAAATTACAGATCATATAATAATTGTTATAAGAAATATTGAACACAAAAAAATCACAAAATTAAAAGCAAAAGACCTGTCATCAAGATAATAATAATAAAAGAAATTGATTTTCAATTAAAAATTTTAATGTGGGTGTTATTATTTTTCACTTTCAATGAGTAATTGAAGATTTAGCATCGAAATGCTTATCTTGACGTGAATAGATGAATCTATGATAAGGCAATTTCTGAGTTTGTTTTTTATAATACACCTTGACCAAAATACAATTTCACGCATTTATGTTGTTAAAAAAAGGGGAGAGTGTTTTTATTGCTTTTTCATGCAGACTTTGATATTCATTTTTCATTTCAATCCAAAATTTGTTCAAATTCATTTGGGAAAATTTGATTTTAATGTCAAATCTGAACTTATTTTCAAGAAACACTTATATTCTTGATTATATCTGAAAAAATGTGTAATCAATAAATTGACTTCACACAAACGCATTTTGGTTGGAAAATATTTTTCAAAACCATCATCAATGATTATATATGATGACAGACCATTTTATTTACCTTCAATTTATCCACATTACTGGTCCTCGTTAATAAAAGCATAACTAGTAAACAAATTGCAACTGCTTTCGTTTACTATACCCTTCCAAAATTGAATTTTTTTAAAAAATCTACTGACTTTATTATATAAATAAAATATATTCATTTCACTTCCCTACACACTTAAATTTAAGTCATTAATATAGGAAAATATATTATTTAAGTTAGCTTTGCAACCCCTTTCATTTCACACAAATAATTTGCAAATAAAGATTTGTTTTCAAACACTATTTCTATTCATGTTCTTAGCTTAGCATTTTATCATGAGAAAAACATCTGACTTCAGTAAAGCAATAATTTCTCATGTTTTGCTCTAACTTCTTGGTGAATAGTGTGAAATTTAAATCACTTTTTTTTTTACAAGATTTACAATTTTTGTAGATTCAGCTAAGACGTCTTTCAATTCGGAAATAAATTTTTAGCTGCTAAATGCTGCCGATGCAATATCTAGTTAATAAATCAGCGATTGCTACTTCTTAAATTTTTTAGTGACACCACAATGCTTACCCACCATACAAGCTGCTCCATAGTACATAAACCATCATGTTTGTTAATATAAAAATTTAAAGTTGTCAAGCATTGGTGGTTGAGAGGTCAGCGACAGCTGCTTTACAAGCAGTTGTCCCGGGTTAGCGGGTTCGCTTCCCGGCTGATGCTATGACACATAAGAAAAAAAAATTAAAGTTAAACATTTCATTGCTTGTTATACGAATTTAGTTCTATACAACACAAAATTCTTTGTTGTCTTCTGAAATAAAGTCAATAAATCTAATGTAACAGATTAATATAGCTTTTTTAGAAATATCAGATGGTTCATCAATTTTAATTGCAAATTTTTTGATTCCTTGATATTGTTTATTAATTGGTGTTTTATGTTTTCAAACAATGTTAAATTCATCTGTAGTATCAAAATCACATCGATTTTACTAGCAGCTAATGATCTAGACATTTTTGAACAAATGAATAATAAAATTGATTTTAACAGCGTTTTTGCAGCAGTAAATAATTTTTGGTTTAAGGAATACAAAATGTTATATTATATAGGAACGTTTTAATAGATATTTATTCTGAGCAAAAGTTTGTTTAAATTTTTTTTTTTTTTTCTGTAAAACAAATTCTTGCTTTTTACATTTAAAATATTCTAAGAGGGTTTTTTTTTTCTAATTCTGAATGTTTCGACTTCAAATGTCATAATATCATTGCTCATTAGATTGAACTCCATGACGTATTACACACATTGAGGTTTACTGCAGATTTAGTCAAAGAATGTATCCATGCCAAAAATATTCATTATTGTAACATCTAATGAAGGAAGATTTTTCTTTTTTGTTGGTGGGCTCCATAAGTTAGTTTCATTCGATTTTTAATCAAAGGTTGAACTCGTTTAAAAAATGAAATAATGTACCTAATCTCTTGTGTTCATTTTGTTAAAGTTTATAAATGTTTATTATAATATATAGGGTATATGAGCACAGACTTTCACACGACCCATCACTCTCCACTCTATCTAATAACACTGATACTCTTAAACACATACATGTTGAAAAGATAATTAATCACCAATATACGTATGTCATGCTAAACCAGAAATCATCAGGTGGTCCAGATTATCATCTCTACACATATATACTCTAAGTGCTCAGACATATATTAAGATAGATAATCTTCATTTTTTAATGGTCAGGCTCCAATCTACTCCACACTCCAACTCTTCAACCGTCCATCCAATTGAAAATCTGATGATGGAATGCTCAAAGGCTACCCTGAGGCTGAGATTCTTGTCACACCTATGTTGACCTAAGGT
Organism: Epiperipatus broadwayi; assembly: GCA_028023455.1. Classification (NCBI taxonomy): domain Eukaryota; kingdom Metazoa; phylum Onychophora; class Udeonychophora; order Euonychophora; family Peripatidae; genus Epiperipatus; species Epiperipatus broadwayi. The sequence continues at coordinate 381,363 of JAQFVV010000441.1, read as the reverse complement.
CAATCTGAATCTCACATGTACAGGACATAATCCATTTAATACATATGCAAGGATGGGCAGACATCACTACACTGTAATAACTGAAACACAGGCTTATTATATACCTGTGTCTATATATGTAATATATAGGGTATATGAGCACAGACTTTCACACGACCCACCACTCTCCACTCTATCTAATAACACCGATACATTTAAACACATATATGTTGTTTCAATTATTAAATGTTTATTATATTAAATTACAAATTTATATTAATATTTTATATATTTTTTCTAACCCTTACATACATCAAACATTTATTAAATATATAAATTTATAATGAGTAAAAAGTGTGCGCAAAAGCTTCCAGCATTTAGCTGCAGTTTTGCTTTAACGGTGGAATGATTTTAGGCAGGGTTATTTTGTTTTTAGTGTAACATTTTAAAATATAAACTTTTTTGGTTTACTTAATAAATTTGAACATTGCAAACAATAAGTATAATAAGAGATGATTTATTAATGTAATTTATAAGGTTATTTATTTATTACCCTTCATAGAAATTTACATAAATTTTCGATATTATATAATGCAGTACTGATTATGAAAAATAAACTGACCTATAAGACGAATTTTTGTCATTTAAACCTGATGTCAGCAATTACTTGGTAGATCAGTTGAGATCACATCAAATATAGCAACACAGTTTATTTTTGAATAGACTTCCAACACTCAATTTGATATTGAAGTTTGTATGTGAACTTAACGAATTCTTCTTTGGTATTGGCTTAATGTTGATTTACAAAGATTATAAGCTCTGCTTATCAGTTACGTTAAGCAGATTCAAAAGTGGTTTTAGTTAATTTATTATAATATATAGGGTATATGAGCACAGATTTTCACATGGCCCATCACTTTCCACACTATCTCATAACATTGATACACTTGAACAAATATATGTTGAAAAGATAAATAATCACCAATATACGTATTTCATGCTAAACCAGCAATCATCAGTTGGTCCAGATTATCATCTCTACACATATATGCTATAAGTGGTCAGATATATACACATTAAGATAGCCAATCCTCATACTTTAATGGATAGGCTTCAATCTACTCCACACTCCAACTCTTCAACCGTCCATCCAATTGAAAATCTGATGATGGAATGCTCAAAGGCCACCCTGAGGCTGAGATTCTTGTCACACCCATGTTGACCTAAAGTCAAAATTCATGTTCAAATTTTTATGTCAAATTGAGCATTGTGATTCGATTGTATATATGTATCTGATTATATAAAAAAAATAGCTTTAATATTTTTCCACAAATTTTTATAATAAGCGTTTTTATCCGCAAGGAACTATTTAACTTTTTTTTTTTTTCATTTTTCTAATCTATTTCAGATTTATATATATATAAGTTATTTATAAAATTTATGATTATGTAAAATGAAAAATAAATAACTTATATTCTTCCTTCCAACGAAAATGAATATAACAAATTCAATTTCGGATGTCATTAAAGTTCATTATTTTTATTATATAAAAACTATAAATGTTGAATAAAAAATCAATAACGCCTACGTTTTCAAATTTTTTTCTTTTTATGTTTTATATTTGATTTTAATTTTGCTATTTAGAAGAACTCTGTCTTAAAAATTTGTTTCTTTAATTTTGCAATAAAAGCATATATTATTGATTTATTCATAAACCGATTGTTATGCCTTAATTTCACCTTCAATATAATTATTTATTTTGTTTGCCACTTTATCTGTTGGTGTAATTTTAATTAAATGATTATAGTAGGTATTTTTAATTTTTGTTATTTTATTAAGTAATTAATCTGAAAATTGTGTGTGCGTCTTTATATATAGTAACCGAAAAAGATAAATGACGAGGCTGAAGATTTTTAAAACTTTCCTCCTTTACGATATACATATTTGCTAAGTTTACTGAATACTATTTTATGTATATCTAAGTCACAATTATAGTCAGCAAAAGAGATTATCCAAAATCTTAATTTTTAACAATTACATTTATTAATAAAAATCAAATAATATAAATTAATACACAATATAAGTCAGAAAACAAATCTAGAATGAATTAGGCATGACCATATTTTTGATAGACCTTCAATTGTGAAGTCATTAGGTGTTCTTCCGTATGACATGGTTTGTGGAGACATTCCATTTGAGATGGTTGAATAAATTTTAAAAGCAGGATTTAATATTTTAAAAACAAATTAAGATTACTCTTATATTCTTATTAAATTTACTGTAGCATATATCAACAGATTAATTTGTTCGGATTACAAAAACAAATTAATATTGATTTAAATACACAATAAGAACACTTCATATATACACTTTACATATTGTGATACTCTGATATATTGCATTTGCACATTATCTGACAGTTTCAATTAATAAGTCTTTCTCAGATCTTCCTTTAAAATTTTAAGAGAAAATAAATTAAATAGATGCTTTTCCCTCCTATTTTATCACTTTAATTATATAAGATTTAAAATACCAGGCACTCTTAAACCTGAAGCCTAATTGTAAATATGGGGGATTTAAACTCAGACTTTCAAGCCATTTCACTATCCACACTATCTTATATCACTGAAACACATGACCACACACATGCAGAAAAGATAAGTAATCACTAAACATCACATGATTATGACAAATCCATTTACTTCTGTTTCTAATCACGACTCAATCCTTTTTTCTTTTCAAAAATATACAGTACATATAGCCATATAATTCTATAATTAAAACCACTTCTTTTCTTTTCAAAAACTTTATTTGATGTATATATATATCCACTTATTTCCAACGTTTCGACTATCTTTACTTTATAGTCATTTTCAAGGATTTGATTCCCTTGTCAAAAAACTTTCCCTTTTTACATTTTCTTTTATCCAAAAAAACCAATTGTTACAATAAAAAACTTATTTCCTTTTTCTTTCTTATATACTTCAAAAATGAATTTATTTCCAAAAATAATTCTCTATCCATTACTTATTTTTGGAAATAAATTCATTTTTGAAGTATATAAGAAAGAAAAAGGAAATAAGTTTTTTATTGTAACAATTGGTTTTTTTTGGATAAAAGAAAATGTAAAAAGGGAAAGTTTTTTGAGAAGGGAGTCAAATCCTTGAAAATGACTACAGAGTAAAGATAATCGAAACGTTGGAAATAAGTGGATATATATATACATCAAATAAAGTTTTTGAAAAGAAAAGAAGTGGTTTGAATTATAGAATTATATCACATGATTACTATTTCTTATGCTAGCACATTACTGTTATTAAAACAGGTAAAACTCTCCATACAGTAGTGCCACTCAGTGCCAACCAGAGCAATCAATGGATGCCAGAAGGCTTGTGCATTGAGTGGCACTACTGTATGGAGAGTTTTGCCTGTTTTAATAAGATAAGTAATCACTAATATATGTATTTCATGCTAAACCAGCACTCATCAGTTGGTCCAGACTATCATCTCACTGACATATATATAATCAGTGCTCGGTTTATATGTATATATGAAATACATATAATGGTGATTATCTATCTTTTCTGCATGTGTGTGGTCATGTGTTTCAGTGGTATAAGTTAGTGTGGATAGTGAAGTGATTTGAATGTCTGAGTTCAAATCCCCTATATTTAACTATATAAATAATAACAATATATTGATAATAAAATATATTAATTTGTGATATTTAAATTTTATATAGTACTTGGTATATATTAACCTGTTCTATTTATCTTATATTTTGGTACTTAGCTATTTTGTTACTGTTTATTTATTTTTATAAAATTTTATTTTTTTCTTATATGTTTGTTATGCACTAATATGGAAGACTTCTATAACTATATAAATAATTCCCAAACAATAATAAAAATATTTTTTTTAGAAAGAAAGAAAAAGAGTAAAAAAAAATTACAACTTAACAAACTTTCAAGCTCTATCAAATATATCTTATACAACCAATACATATTCCCACACACATGTGAAAAATATAACTGATCAATATACATATTTCATGCTAAACCAGCACTCATCAGTTGGTTCAGATCATCATCTGACACACATATGTATAATAAGTGCTAGGTTTATATTAAGATAGTCAATCTTAAAACTTTACTGGATAGACTTAAATTTACTCTTCAGCCTTCAATACCATTGGTCATCAGCGTTTTAATGGTATGGAAGACTGAAGAGTTATATTGTGGAGTAGACTGAAGCCTGTCCATTAAAGTTTGAAGAGTTGCTATCTTAATATACACTGATTATATATTGTGTGGAAGATGATGATCTGGACCAATTGAAGAGTCCTGGTTCATCACGAAATATGTATACAGGAGATCATTTACATGTGTGTGTTCATGTGTATTGGTTGTATAAGATAGATTGGATAACTGAAAAGAGCTTGAAAGTCTGGGTTCAAATCCCCCATAATTATACCTAAACTTCAGAGATATAAAATATACCTGTATTTAAATATTAAACTTAACAACAGATAGACTCAATTTTAGTAAATATAATCTATCATAAAATTCATGAAAATGATAATAACTCTTTTTAAAAAACAAACATATGCAAATGAAATATATATTTCTTTTCATTTAAATATTTATAGTGGGCCTATACATTAAAATGCTTATTTTCCATGTATGGGTATACAATAAAAAAAATAGTTGTAAATATGTAATATCCATTCACTCTTAAGATCTACAATTAAGAAATTTAAAAATTCTTTATAGTTAGGCAAAGTAGGCAATATTTTTAGAAATAAAAAAATCTAATATTAAAGGAATAATTGTATATGTGTGTGCCACACATATAATATGCGTGGTTCCATAAACATAAATCATTTACAATTATTTTTGAATAAATACTAAATTCATACTAAAATCTATTCCATTTAGTTCAAAGCAAATATTTTAAGAATCTATTAAATTGTATATTTATTAATGATTGAAAAATAAATATTTACTAATTGAGATAGATTTTTTTATCTCAATATGTAAGTTATTTTAAAAGATTTCCTGGTTGATGCAGCATAAGCTTAATTACAGCTTTCAAGTTTTTTTTCTTAAATATATGCTTGTATTATATGGATGCACGTATTAAGAAATTGGTCTTTATTATATTGATCAATATTAATTATTTTAGTTAGAAAACAACCTTTTTAACTAGATTTATTAAAAATCTCTTTAAAAATTTGGATTACAGGAACAATACTTAATGTTTAAAACTTTTATCAATTCTTTTCATTATCAATTAAAAACTCTTAAGAAAATCATTTTTTAATCTTTGTTCCTTACAGATTAATCTAATTAAAGACAAGTGTGTGATCAAGTGTATCAGCGGTATGAGATAGCATGGATGGTTGAGGGGAGTGTGAAAGTCTGAGTTCAAACCCCTATATATTAAAGAAATATTGGTAAATCTATTAAAAGAAACTAATTATTGGTTTAAGGGATTAAGAATGTTCTAGTAAATCTATTGTTAAAATAATTACAGCCTATTTAGGTTTAAAAAATGGAAGCAGCTAATCACTGGCTTTGTTAATTAAAAATTCTTGATAAAATGAGTGGGATAATTAATTTAAAATGTAATGTTATAAAAAGACCAGTTCACAATTATATTTTATTGCATCCTCTACTCTGCATTCTGTTTGTATTATGCTGTGATTGTAGATGGTAAAAAAATTTAAGGTTGTTTAAAAACAAAGTTTTTTTCATATGTCAAAACATCGGCCGGGAAGCGAACCCACGAACCCGGGACAACTGCTTGTAAGGCAGCTGTTTTAATGCAATTATTAATATGTAAATATTTCAAATACAGACACTCTTCACATTCCTGGCCTAATTGTAAACATAGGAGATTTGAACAGACTTTCAAGCACCGTTCAACTATTATGTGGTCATGTGTATCAGTGGTAAGAGATAGTATGGATAGTTGAAGGGTGCTTGAAAGTCTGAGTTCAAATTCCCTATATTTACATTTATTAATATTTAAAATATTAATTATTATAGGGAATAGTTTAGATTTATTTATAAATTAAATTCAGATTGAAAGCTAAAATATTTACAAAATTAAAACTAACATTTCAGACTCATTAGAAAAGGTTAATTAAACAAGATATCATTTTAGCAGTGACAATTAAAAATGGTACTTTTTTTTAAGAAAAATATTTATTTGCGAAAATACAATTTTTATGTATTTTAAAAATTATATTTTAATGACTAGAAAAAAATTATTAATATATTTTTATTTTTATATTTTCAGTTCTACTTTTTTTTAAATTTAACACATTGAGGAAGTGTGAATAATCAATCCTGACATTGCAGATATTTTTAATTTTTGGGAATTAAATACAGGAGGTACTCAACTTTTATACTATTCTACTTTTGTATAGTATGCTATATTGCATGAGAGCAATAAAAAAGACATAACATGTTATAGAACTTTTTATTAAAAAAAAAAAAGAAGAGTACAATTCAATTATCTCTTGATATATTATAAAGAAAACCCCAGAAACTAATCAATAAAGTATCATTTATGTATATCTCATTAAAAAATCAATACCTTAAAAACACTTTTTTATGTTTTTTAATATTGCTCCATTTTTGCCCATTTCAACTTTTGTGTCACACGATCACCATTTCTTATGTTTGTTGATAACTGTTATTAAAACAGGCAAAACTCTCCATACAGTAGTGCCATTCAGTGCAAGCCAAAGTAATCAATGGATGCCAGAAGGCTTGCATAAAAAATCCCTATCTAGTGCCTGCTCATCCAATATCTCCAGACTAGTTTCTAGCTTGTGGCTTTCATCAGTGAGGAGTCTTGGATCTGAGAGCACTGACTTGTGACTTCTCACTGATAAGATCCACAAGCTAGAAACTAGTGTGGGGATATTGGATGAATAGGTACTAGATAGGGATTTTATGCACAAGCCTTCTGTCATCCATTGATTATTCTTGCTTGCATTGAGTGGCACTACTGTATGGAGAGTTTTGCCTGTTTTTTCAACTTTTGTACACATTTCAGGAATCAATTATGTACGAAAGTCAAAGACTGATTGTATCTTAATTTTATCAGTATAATATTGATTTGGTCATTTGTTTTGATTTGATTAGTGCATCAGAGATTATTTTGTTTTTCTTTGATTAAGTTTATTTACCATATTTCAGTACTTTTAATGAAATTAATTGTTTAAGCTACTCTTTTTGTTATCCACTGGGGAATCAGTAAATTTATAATAACTCATGAAATCATGTGATATTTAAGACAAATTAATGATTTTTAAGCTTTGACTCAGAAATCTTTAAGTCTTGAATTAGTCTCTCTATCCTGTATTAAACAGCATAAGATATATTTACTTCAGAGGTCCTGTGACATTAGAGTGTCTAAAAGTAATAAAATCAACATTTTAGCCAGAGATTTTTTATTCTTTGGGTCCATTCTATTTCTAAATTCTCACAAAGTTTAAAATCATAAAAAAAATATTCAAGGTAGAAGATTTCCCAATTAACTTCACAATTGCTTAGAATTCTTTAGTGTAATTGATACAATTACGAATGCTGGAACTTCCAATCTATGAAACTTCTCGTTGTTACTTTCAATGGGCAAACATTTTAAGAAGAACAATAAAAAAATAATTATTTATTTGATATTTATATTTATAAAGTGGAAAGGAGAGAGAGAGAAAAAAAATGTTATAGCAATAAATTATACTTCCTGAAGGCTTCTATTAGCATAGATGTACAAATAAATTGTTTACATATAAATTGGGATTTTTTGAAAAGTTGAAACTAAATAATTATCAAACTCTGCATTTAATTTTCTAACCGAACTGTTTTTGATTAATTGACTTCGTATTATGAGCTAAAAGTGGAAAAATACTTCATTATTGAAATTTTAAACAGAAAAATAATTTAATATTTTATGAAGACACAAACGCTGTTGTTCTCAAGAATGAGTTTAAGTTGGTTTTAAAATTCTTTTATAAAACAGCAAAAAGAATCGTATTATATTCATGAGAGAAACATGTTTTCTAAGCGATTTCTTAAAACAGAAACGTCATTATTTTAAATGCGATTATTAGAAAGAAAAAAAAACATGCACATACAATTAATAACTGACAAAAACGTTTTATATATATAAAACATACATTATTAATTACAAATTATGTACAAGTATTAATATATGTACAGAAGGGGAGTCTTTTTTATATGACATAAGGAACATGGCTTTTAAAATACAGTTATTATGATTAGTGTTTGAACACAGACACAATGATTCAATTTTAATGTATAATTTATATCATCTTAAAATAATGAACAATTAAGAAAAATATTGTTTTGCCCAATTTTTCTTATAGTATTTATTAGTATATATTTTAGGGCGTATAAATTTAATATAAACTTATATAAATTTAATATAAACTTATAATAATGAAGCTAAAAGTAAACGTTATTTCTAGGATATTAAAATATATTTTTAATGAGTAAAAAACAAAAGATCATGTTTGGTAGCAAATAACAAATCTTGTCAAGCGTTGTTAGCCGAGAGGTCATCGCACCCGCCTTGCAAGCAAGTAGTTGGTTGCAGACGGGTGTGGGTTCGCGTCCCGGCGGATGCTATGACATATGAAAAAAAAAAAAATCTTTAAAACTGCTTAGACAATGCATTGTGATTACTCGATATATATATATTTTCTCACATGTCATAGCATCGGCCGGGACGCGAACCCACAACCGTCTGCAGCCAACTACTTCCTTGCAAGGCGAATGCGATGACCTCTCGACTAACAACGCCTGACTACTCGATATATTTTAAAAGAATATATAGAAAATTGTTTTTAAAAAAAATACCTTAAATTTTGAATTTGAATAAATTATTCATAAATTATCAATTTTATTCATGGTTTAGATCTCCTATTTAATTAATCCCTATAGTAAACATATAATTAAATACATGATAATTAAAATTACAAAAACAAACACCTACCATTTATGAATGAATATTTCCAAAAAACCTATTCCATTTTTCAACATAGAATATCTCACCAATAGAAAGATAAATATTTTTACATGGAAATTAATGCTGAAAAGAAGACTGTTGTTATTACATATTTATAAAAATAATTATAAAGGATATTTAGAATCAAAACAAATAATTTTATTTATAATATTATGTTAAAGAATAAATACTCGACTACAATAAAATATTTACAATCTCCCTTTCTTTATTTTTTCTTTCTTCTTTTCATGATGCATATTTAATAACTTTATTATCCTGTTATAACTAAAAAAATTCTTAAATGGTTTAAGAAATAATCGTATTATTACTAAAGATATAAGTTTTAAACTTCAATAAAAAAATATCCAAATGATTTCTGAGTTCAGAAATTTTGTTTCCTAATTCCTTTTGCTTAAAATACTTAATACGTTTTAAATTGTCTATTTTTGATAAACCCTAAATTATTTTTTTCATTTTTTCATGTGTCATAGCATCGGCCGGGAAGCGAACCCACTAACCCGGGACTACTGTTTGTAAGGCCTCTGTGCTGACCTCTCGTGCTGCTTTTAACTTTATGTTTCAATGACGTGAGTGTACATCAACTATTTATTATGATACTGATGTTACGCACGTATTGGCAACCACACACACAAACACACACACACACACGGAATGAAAGGGCTGAGACGTTTACGAAAAATGACATTTTATAATCACACATACAAAAAAGGGTCTAATGTAAGCTTGAACTATTCAACTCATAAAAGATATGCAATATTTTTAGCTGAAAAAATTAAATATCTGTAATATTCAAAAGTCAATACATTGTTTTATATATATAAAATTTATTATTTGAACCCAGACTTTCTTGCTCCCTACAGTTATCCATTCTATTCAATATAACTGATACATATGACCACATACATGTGAAAAAAATTAATGATCTCCAATATACATATTTTAAGCTAAACAAGCACTCATTTTGTTGGTCTGTACATCATCTCCCACATGTTCGGTTTATATTAAGATAGAAAATCTACACACGTTAATTGTCTGGCTTCAATCCTCTCCAGTCTCCAATTCTGCAATCATCCAAATCACCGAAAATCTGATGATAGGATGCTGAAAGTCCTTGATGATGGCAATATTATAGTCATATCCATGTTGATCTTAAGTCAATCTGATCCTTCATATGTAGGACCTTAATATGTCCATTTAAATACACAGAGGAGGAATGGGAAAAATACAGATGCTTATATCATAGACATCGTGAAGGGCTTTGAGCATTCCTATCATCAGATTATGCAGTGATATGGATGGCTGAAGAGTTGGAGAATAGAGAGAATTGAAGCTTGTCCATTAATGTGTGCATATTTGCTATCTTAATATAAACTGAACACTGATTATATATATATTTGATGATAGCAAATAGCTTGAAATCATGATCTGAAAGTGGAATTAAAGTTAGAGATAGTGAATGCTTGCTCTGACGTTTATGTAAACAGAAAACTATGCTTGATGGTGTTTTTGGTAGAACGCCATCTGTTATCATAAATACAAGCATTAGCAAGTTTTTTAACTTGTGTTTTTTTGTTTTTCATATATATATATATGGGAAATGCTGATCTGAACCAACTGATGAGTGCTAGTTCAGTTTGAAATAAGTATATTAGAGATCATTTATTTTTTTTACATGTATGTGGTAATGTGCATTGATGATATTGGACAGAGTGGATAACTGTAGAGAGATTGAAAGTCTGGATTCAAATTTCTTTTAGTTACATCTAGGTTAAACCACTAAACATCACATGATCACTATCTCATACTAGCACAATAATTGTTATTAAACAATTCAAAATACAGCAAAACTCTCCATATAGTAGTGCCATCTTGATTGCTCTTGTTAGCACAAGATGGCACTACTATATGGAGAGTTTTGCTGTATTTTGAATTGTTTAATTACATCTAGGTTAAGTATATACATTATATTTGTACTTCAATATTGAAATTTATTCTTGTAGAACAATTACTTAAAATATATTTGTTGGCTTCCATACATAAATTTCATGAGGATTTAATAAAAAAATATTTTTCAATGGTTTATGGATCAATATTTAGCAATAGAAATGTTCATATCCCAACTACATTGCATCAAAAATGTTTTGTGTTAACAAAGTATTTTCTAATACAATATAATATAAAATGGAAATTATTTGATATATACATCTCTGCTTGATAATCATTATCTAATAGCAACTACATTTTTGTTTAAACCAGTTCACATTTCATTGAGCAAGTTCATTCTTAATAAATTATAGTTGTATTTGAATAACTCATTTTAATGATTATTTATTTTATATAGATTTTTTTAGATAGTTTAATTATTAATAAAATTTAAAAATATATGTAGAGATTCTAGCAAGGACTTAGATTCATGAGTGGTTTTTTTTTTTTTTTAAAATTCTGATCTTTGTCTATTGTATCTATAGATTTAACGATCATTAATTATGCTCTTTATTGCTTGTTTGTCTATATGTTAAATTCCATTTACAAAGCAGATAAATGTAATGACTGTGGGTTGTTGATGAGAGTTCAATCATTTAAATACATTAAATTCATCTGAATTTACTGTTAGATCGGTGTAAAAAAATATGTTATATCTGTCAAGCGTTGGTGGCCTAGCAGTTAGCATAGCTGCCTTCCAAGTATCTAGCCCGGGTTCGCTTCCCGGTAAATCCGTTTGACATATATATATAATATGATATATCTTAAATTAATAAGCAAATAATAAACTTCTCTTCTTTTTTTTTTCATTTGTCAAATGCCGTGACCAGGAAGCGAACCCGGGCCCCGTTCAACTGCTTGGAAGGCAGCTATGCTAACCACTAGGCCACCAACGCTTGACTAATGAACTTCTCTTTTTCTTGTTATAAATATTTGATTTAGCTTCTATCATTCTAGAATAACTGAAAAATTCTAAAATGGTTTTTAAAAAATCTATTTTTATTAAAGATGTAATAATTATAAATAAATTTATTTAAACGCACATTGATTACGTAAATAATATTTATTAAGGCTGTAGCCTCAAGCACATGCGGTTTTAAGACCTGTAGAGGTCCCTACTATCGCATTTTATACGCATGTGTTTGAGGCTACAGCCTTAATGAATATTATTTACGTAAAGATGTAATAATGATTTATTTCATATGTCATAGCATCGGCCGGACGCGAACCCACAACCGTCTGCAACCAACTACTTGCTTGCATGGCGGCTGCGATACCTCTCGGCTAACAACGCAAGACTAATAATGATTTATGAAAGAAGATTATAAAGACTTCTGATTCTTTTTATTCCTATTCTTTTTTAAGTGAAATACTTAATTCTTTAGGCTGTGGAAATCTTGACTTACTGGCAAGTCTGATATATTAAGCTTTTCAATGAAATGGATTGCTGAAGAGTTGTGGGTTGGAGTAGTTTGAAGCCTGTCCATTAATGTATGAAGATTGGCTATCTTAATATAAAGCTGAGCCCTGATTGTATATATGTGTGGAAATAGTAATCTGGACTAAGTGATGATTGCTGGTTTAGCATGAAATACATATATTGGTGATTATTTATCTTTTCAACATGTGTGTGATCAGATAGTTCAGCAATATGAGATGGCATGAAGAGTTGAGGGTTGAGAAAGTCTGAGTTTGAATCCCTTATATATTACAGTTTATGTGTTTTATCAGTTCTTACTTATGGATCTGAGACTTGTACACTTAATAGAAGAGCAATACAGAGACTTCAGACTACTTAAAGAAGTATGGAGAGATGCATGTTGGGAGTAACAAGAAGAGATCGAAAATGCAATGTATGAGTAAGAGAACAAACAGGTGTTACTGACCTCATTGAAAAAATTAAAAGATTGAAGTGGAGTTGCACTGGACATATTGCTAGGAGAGATGATAATAGATGGACAATTGGAATTTTTAAACTGGATTCCAAGAGACTGTAAAAGACCCAGAAAGAGACCACATGTTAGATGGATGGATGAAATAAGAAAGCGTGCAGGGGTGATGTGGAGAAGAGAAGCTAAAGATCGGAGAAGATGGATTGAACTTGGAGAGACCTTCATCTTGCAGTGGATTGTTAATGGTTGATGATGATGATGATGATATGTGCAGGTGTGTGTAAGCCTGTACAGTATATTAAATTAAACAGCTTTTTATACATTTTCAGTGAGGCAACTTTTTTTCTTATATCTAGTAAAGGAATATATGAAAAAGTAGTTATTTTACTGCTAGATAATAACCTTCATTATAACAGTAGTAATTTTTTTCATGATAATATTTCCATGAATATCTAGAAGTTTTGTGTGGGCACATTGTCTCCAACTGGACAAAGTGTTTACCAATAAAATATACTTGTGGTGAGAAAGTGGTTCATAAAATACTTGTACCACAACTCTAAAAGTGTCAGTCAGCTTTTCAAGAAGTTGTACATAGAAAATAGGCTTTTATTTAAGATTGCTCCTAAGTAGCATGAGCTAAGATTGCATTGAAGTCTAAAGTTGTTTGCTGTTATTTAAGATAATAACATACTGTCTTTTTTTCATATGTCAAAGCATTGACCGGGAAACAAACCTGGGCCAGCTGCTTGGAAGGTAGCTATGCTAACCATTAGGCCACCAATGCTTGATAGCTGAAGCAGAAATAAGATTCAAACTTTAAAAATCCGTATTGAGAGATTTTTCTATTTTTGAAAATTTATTTTTTGTGAAGTCAAATCACTGTCATGAATATAGATATATTTATTACATTATATACTAAAGAGATTACTGATGAATACATTAAATAAAGTAAGTGAAATAACTGAAGTCTTGGAGTAGACTGAGCTGTAAAATTTTGTATCTTTTCCAGCTGTTATTTAAAGTCACTTGAATTATTTTTGAAATGAAATCCATGTTTTTTACTTCACCTTTGAGTGGTAAATTTTAAATTGCACTTTATGTAAAAAAGTGAAGCTTAATATTATTAGAAAAGAATTATACGGCTGAGCACTTTCAAAGAACTTAAGTCTCCATATTCATAGCCTGTTTTGGGAGTATTGGCTTATGTTGAGATTTTAAGCGAAGTTTAGTGGTAATTTTTTTAATTGAAAGTATTTTGCCATGTCAATTGATAATTTTCATGCAAAGAGTTTGATAAACTCAGCTTAGATTAGATCAATAAAGGCCACCCTAGTTTTTTAATTTATTTTAAAAACATTTTCTACTGTGAATTATTTAAGATAAAATGTATAGTACTCCTTCCTGCAGTAAATCCAGACTGTTCTATAGATGTATGTTTTCAACTATATAAAAACATTTTTGCTAATATGATTCTTACAAATAACTTATAGACAGCATACATTAATGATAATGGACAATATTTTTTGTTCAACCATTACTGGATTTATTGAACTAAAGACTGCTACAGTTTTGTTTTTATGCCAAACTTTTTGAATAATTTCTTGTTACTAAATAGTGTTGTCAATCACTCCTTGACATTAGTTTGTAAATTTTTCAGAAACTTTAAAACTATTCATCTACTGAAATCTTTTCTTGTTTAAGATAATCAAAGACAACTTGAAGATCACCAATATCTTCTGTTTTTATATTGGCATTAGAGAAATTTTGTTATAGAGAAGCTTGCAATTCCAATCTAATGATGCTTTTTCTTGGTCTATCAATCTTGGACATAGAAGTCCAATATATATACCTGGAAATCTCATTGGCCGTATCACACAAGAAGTATTTTGGAAGTGTTTTTTATGCCTATCATTCTTACAAAAGTAGTGGATGAAGATTAAAGATAAACTTTGTAAAGTCATTTAATAAGATCATCAGGAATTTCTAAATATTTGGTAGTTATCCATTGTCATGAAGAGAATGGCTGGTTTTTCTTCAACCAGAATTAATTGTTTTTAATTTACCTGAAAATCAATTCTGCTCAAGCAGGGTATTAAAAAATAATCAACTTATAATAAAATATTTAATTTAAATATATGAATTTTAAAATGTTTTTTTAATAAAATGACATTATCAATTTTATCTGCAATAACAAATTTATATTAATTAATTTAAATAACTTTTCTATATTTTAATAATTTTATAAAACCTGCACAAATGTTTCAAAACTTGTGAATGATTTTTTCCATCTGTAGGTTGTTGTGGAGGCCACTGAGGTCTTGAAGATAATAGTTTAATCAAACACTTTCTTCTGCAAATGTTCAAATTGAATGTTAATAAATAATATTTGTCAAAATGTTTTATTGTACTATATATATATACTTTAAATGAACAAATTTCAGTATAAAATTTGTCCATAATGTTTCCTTTTATATATAAAATTAAAATTAATTAATTTAAAACCAAATTGAAGTATACAATTCACTATAAATAAAATATTATTTAATACATAAATCTAGCTTTCATTTCTTAATGGAATCTTTTCAAGATGTTTTTTTATACACAATCAAATTACCAATTACACTATAGCAACTCCCCCCAATGGGCATTATTTACATTACATTACAATAAATATACTTATTAAAATATATACATTAAATATAATTAGTAAAATACATATATGCACCTATAAAAATGATTAAACTTATTGCAGTCCTTTCTTTTTTTTCTCATAATATTTATATATTTACAAATAAATAATCTAAAAAAACAATATTAATAATCCCTTTCATTTTAAAATTATAACACTATGGTTTCCAATAATTTAATAATGTCCATTTCCTCCCAAATTGTGTTAGACTTTTAACTATGTTTCCACATTTGTTTAAATTTTTTTGAATGTACAAAGTTTCATAACATTTTCTTTCCTTGTAATTTTGAACATACTTTATTACCTGAATATTTTTTTACACATTTCATTTTATGTCCAGTATCTAAAAAATGTATATGTGGACCTGATCTTATATCCTTTCTGTTAATTTTCCTATCATACTCCTAACTTCTTTCTATGGCAGTCTTTCCTGTCTGACGATATATATATATATATTGCAAAGTAAGATGGGATGGAAAAATAATAAATCTTTAGAGAAATGGATGTGTAACTCAAAAAGAATGAGTAATATTAAAAATAGGATAGATTTGATTTATAAAATTAGTTATGGCCTTTGCAAATGTAATATATATATAAGTCAGACAGGAAAGACTGTCATGGTAAAAGTTAAGAAGCATGATAGAGCAATTAACAGAAAGGATATCAGATCGGGGCCATATATACATTTTTTGGATACTGGACATAAAATGAATTGTGAAAAAAATATTCAAGTAATAAAGTATGTTAAAAATTATAAGGTAAGAAAATGTTTTGAAACTTTGCATATTCAAGAAAATTTGAACAAATAGGTAAACATGGTTAAAGGTTCAGGTGAAGTAGGGGGGGGGGGAATTGATATTATTAGATTATAGGAAATTTTAGAGTTATAATTTTAAAAATAAAAGAAAGGGATTATTAATAATATTTTTTTATATTATTTGTAAATATATATTATGAGAAAAGAAGAAAGGAATGTAATAAGTTTAATCATTTTTATGTACATATATGTATTATACTAATTATATTTAATGTATGTATTTTAATAATTATATTTATTGTAATGTAATGTAAATAATGCCCATTGGGGGAAGTTGATGTAGCATAATTGGTCATATGATTGTGTAAAATGAACCATCTTGAAAAGATTCCATTAAGGAATGGAAGCCAGATTGATGTATTAAATATTATTTTTATTTATAGCAAGTTGTCTATTTCAATTTTGTTTTAAATTGATTATTTTTAATTGTATTAATATAACATTGCAAATACCAATATATAATGTTTTATGCAATAGATTAATTTAATTTAACAAACCTAAATTTATGGATTTCTGATATATATATACTACAGTATCGTGAATATTTATTAGACTTTAATTAAGTCTATGAATATAATGAATGAATGATCATTAACTTATCATATACTTGATAGTAGAATGAATTGACTTTATTCAGGATACCTAAAAGAAAGGTGTTATGTATTTTCTAATAATATAATAGAATATAGTATTTTAATGTCATTATCTTATATAATGAATGTGTTTTTGCTATCCATATGATGTTGCTGATAATAGCCTTCATATTCAAGTGGAATGAAGAATTGGTCAAGAAGAAAGCAGAAAAACATTTAATACAATTTTTTTATAATAAAAAGGTTGAATTTATTTATATCATGATTTTATACTATGATTATGATGTGCGTATATTATTTTTCATGTTTTATGCTGTATTTTAAAATATTAAAGGTTACGGTTCTCAGGATAGTACTTTATCATATAAATATATTTTGAAATAGCATGTGTCTCTGTTTACAAATATGAATAATTTATTTATGAAGGTATATTGTTATGTTGTGACTGAATAAAATGGTATATCTTTCTAAAATTTATTATTTGTCTAATGTTAATTGAACAATATTTGGTATTAATTATTATTGTTTATCATATTCCACATTGGTTAGCTGTTGTATTATTTTGTTATAGATAGTAGAATTATTCTCTCTATATTTTAAGAGAGCTTTTATATGCCAGTATATTTTAAGGATGGTAGTTAGTCTTTCTCATTATTTTACTAGCTTATTTTCAAAAGAGATTGTGGCATTGAGTCTGTCTTATTATTTGTTGTCTTGTTAGCATTTATATGCTCATAGCGTATACTTTATAGATTATAGTTAAAGCTCTGTCTATTTTTAGAACAGTTCCTATTGATTATTTTTATTCTTATGTGTATTGTCATTAGTTCCTGACTAGTGGCAATGTCCTAGATCCTTTATTAGCCCTCAAAAGTATGTGTGTCTTATGATCTATGCCATCATATTTTTACTTTGCCTTACTTTATTGTTGAAGATTGATTTTTGTTTGTAGTTTTAGTATCTTTAATAAAGTATATTTAAGATTTTTCCATGACTCTATCTGGCATTTTTAGTTCTATTATCAAGGTATTAAAAAATTCTACCTTGCCTCTAGAGCATTCTTGGTCATTTTAAAATGTGAATAGTACAGTGCAAATGTGCCAATACTATATTTGTTCTTTGTTAATCATTATGACTAATTAAGATAAATAATTAATTTTAAAAATTAAAAGTTTATTTTAAGCATAAATTGATAATATATATCTATCTTATAACTCCTTCACTGATAGATTGATAAGCTACAATGGTCATTATCTTTATATGAATGGGTTAATAAATGAGAACTTTTGATTATTTTTGCTTAATCCAATGGTATTTATTTTAATAAAGCAATATGTATAATTTTAATTTTTTTGATCTTTCTAATATAATTTTTTGCAGAAGCAATGTTCTGAAAATTTTTGATCTATTTCAACTCAAAAATAGACTAATTGTAAATTTTGTTATTTTGCTGTAAATAAATATTTGTTGTTATATTTAAATAATTTCTCAGAGTTGTTTATTCAAATTAATCCACCTGTTAACCAGAAATAATTCCACTTATCAAGGAAAAAATCATTCACATATTGATTATAATTTAAATGCTTATAAGATATTTTAAATTATTTTAAGCATATTTGCTAAAAGAATACATCACATTTCAATTAATGAGTCACTTTATTGAATTATTTAAGCATTAATATAACATCTAAAAAAGATGTATTTGTTTAATAAAGAATTACAATTTGTTTACCAATTTGATCTTCAACTAATTCTATTTCTTTATTTCAATTCACTGAGCATTATATTTTAAATCATTTACATATTTGAAGATTATATTTATTATTTTATGATAAGATTTAATTTTACAAGAACCCAATTCATATTTAGAAGAGGTTATGTAGATTTATTCTAAGATGTTTAGGATGGCTACAAAATTCCTTACCTGTTCTTAATATCTGAGTGTAATCCTAGCTTATTTTAAATTTAAGAGAACATGTTGTATTTTATTTAAGTGGTAATAATTTTATTATTGTCACAATTATGATAATATATTAGCTTAGGGGAAGTGTATGTCTTATTTATTTTATTAACTAGGATTTCATTCAACATTGAATAAATCTAAAAAATCAAAATTATTTATGAGATCAAAATCTCTGACATACCCGAATATATTTTAATATTATAATTTTACTTTCAAAGATGGATGTTAATTGGCATAAATTTTCGAAAAACATTTAAAATTTTTATAAGAATTAATTTTTTTTGTTACTGTTCTATTAGGGTGTTTAAACTGCTTGATGATGTTAATCCCATCCAAACACATATAAACATGTCATTTAGTGGGCCACAATCTAATCAAATAGCCATAACTTTTTTTCTATTGTAGCTAGTGGTTTGCTTTGTCTTTCACAGTTTGTGTGAATCACATAATACTATCTTTTAGTAATGTTAATACTTCACTACCATTCCATTTCAGAGTGAGTGGATTTAAATTTTGCAGAACTATTGCAATCTGCATTCAATAGTAATTATGGTACACTTTACCTAATGCAGTATTAAAATGTAATAATTATAAGCCCATTATCCGCTTCTGAACCCAACATGTAAGGTATAAATAATTAGAAAAAATTAGGGGAAACCACAATTACACTGAATTTTGAAAAATGTCATGGTTTGCAAGAACACCTACAAGAATTAAAATATCTGACTGTAAAATAGAAAAAAAACATTAAATAAACCCTTTGACATCTGGTAGGTGAGAATGACATCTATTTCATTGCTTTTTTATTTTGATAGAGGTTGTTGGAGAATCCTTTACCTTTTGTACAATTATTTAAGGCCATTTTATCTCGTTTGCCTATATATATATATATAGTGTTTTACTATTATACAGAAAAGAGTTAAGGTAATAATGATTACTTCAATGCGACAATTATCCTTTTAAGTGAGGCCATAAAAAACTTTTTAGTAGTTAGTAGACGTTACTTATCTACACCTCATTTATTTGTTCAAACAACCAAATAAATAAAAAAATAGTTACACTAGCCCGAAGAAAACGCATAGCACTGTTTTACAAGTCATTATCAAAAGCCTAGGGTTAGTTTTATGTAAATTTAGTAGTATTTTATTTTTAAAATTCGCCTGTATTAACTTAAGTGCAGAACTATATAATAATAATGTAAATTTATAAGATGGAGAAAATTACTCTTTTTTTTTTTTTTTAACATTATATCAAATTCAACGATTTAAAATTTAAAAGCAATTAGTTATTGTCAATTTTCAGATTTTCAAAGTAAATAATTACCGTAAATTACAGATTGAAAAAAAACTAACAAGTTGATTTTAATAGTGTATTAAAAATCTAAATTTAAATATTAATCATTTTGTACACCAATGTGTTAAAGTAGTATAATTTGCATATTTGCGCCTTGATTTTAAGAGAATTGATAAGATAAACATGAAAATAATTGAGAACTTAAAATACATTTATATCACGAGCGTGTGCGTATATAAATTAGACTGTAGAAGAAAATAGTTTAAAACTATTATAGCGGGTTGATGGTTTGAACATTTTGCGCGTAGTTTTCAGAATAAAATCTATAAACATACTTTTTAGTTTTATTGATGTGGCTGCTTAAATTGTTAATACATATGAGCACAATCTTATTTGTCGTCAGAGAAAATCATTTAGTAGACATTCTGGGATTGACACGTGGAGAGCCACTGAAAATACAAAGCAATAAATGTAGATTTTTTTTCTCTTCCTTGGTTTTAAGTGTAGTTGTCCTTCTACCCCCTTAAAAATATTAATTTAAAATCGCATTATTTTAATGGATAAGTAGGATTTTTTTCCCTCTCTTTCTTAATCAACATTTGTATTAAGATGTTATTTTGATATTTGCAATAAGATATAAATAGTGAATAGAAAAACATCTCCAAGCACATTATTGATCGATTTTAAGCAATAAAAGTCAAATTTAGAGTGTCATTTTTAAAGATACGTTATTTTATTACTTGTATTTGCATTTCTGAAGAATAATGCAAATACTAAAGATGTAAATTGTGACAATTTTTATTTTTCTACTGTCATAATCTGTAATACAAAAAAAAAAAAAAAGGTATCTAATGTTTGTCTTTGTGACTTGTAATTGTGGAAAAAAATTCTGCAAACACCTTGCCATTTGTTATCAAGAGGTATCATCTTTTAAAATGCGAGTTAAGGAATTCTACACCACTGAGAAGAATTAGTACAAATTGGTTTGTGCTTATCATTTTTTTTTTTTTTTTAAAAAAAATATTTTTACAATTAAATTTTCATTTGTCCAACTAATTTATATTTTCTTTTCTTGTTTATTTGTTTAATTAAATTTATATATTTTTAAGCTGTCTATTAGTTGTAGTATCATTTTAAATGGATATTGTCCTATACATGAGGAATCAGAGTGACTTGAGGTCAACATGGGCATAACATCAATATTGGCATCAGCATGGTATTTGGACATTCTATCATCAGATTTTCAGAAGTATGGATAGTTGAGGAGTTGGAGGTTGGAGTAGATTGAAGCCCATCCATTAAAGTATAAAAATTTGCTATCTTCAGAAATATTACCAAAATCACCCTTTTCTTTATTTTGCTGTAATATTCTATAAATACAATTTATCTAAAACACTTCAACTACTATCTCTTAAAAGATTAAAGTTAACTGGCTCTGAAGAAGACTGCAGAACAGTCGAAACATAGGGGTATGTATATATGTACAAATAAAGAGTTTTGCTAAAAAGTGTTCAAAGTGGTTTGGATAAATTGTAATTTTCAGTCTTAATATAAACTGACCACTGGTTATATATGTGTGTGGGAGATGATAATCTGGACCAACTGATGAGAGCTGGTTCAGCACAAAATATGTAAATTAGTGATTGTTTATCTTTTCTACATGTGTGTGGTCATGTGTATCAGTAGTATGAGGTAATGTGGAATGTTGAAGATTGTTTTAAGTCTGAGTTCAAATCCCCTATATTTACAATTAAATTTCCAATATAAGAATGCATGTATTTTATTAGTGGTTAAGTGGCTCTTCCCAAATGTCAATAAATGTCTCAAAATGCCTACTAAATGTTTATGATTAGATTAGTAAGAATTATTCAGCAGGAATTGTTAGATATATTGATAACAAAATATAAAATATAGTTTAGTTATTGCATGATTAAGCTATCGTTTATTTTATACAAAACCCGAGAATCAGTTTAGAAAATAAGCTACCTGGGGGTGACTTAATTAGATAACTGTTTTTTTTGTTTTTCTATTTTTTACAAAAAAAACTTTTGTTTTTTATTTAGAAGTAAAAATTGACAAAATCATCTATTCTAAAGCATTATAATTATAAAATAATATATACTACTAATCAGAAAATTGATAATTTATCAAAATCCTATGGATTTCATTTCTATCCATATAATCTATTGTCAAGATTTGAAATACAAGCATTTTTATACCTGGAACTTAATTGTAAATATAGAGGATTTGAACTCAGACTTTTAAGCAATTTTCAACTATCCACACTATCTCATACTACTGATACATATTACCACACACGTGTAGAAAAGATAAATAATCACCACTATACATATTTTGTGCCGAACCAGCACTCATCAGTTAGTCCAGATTATCATCTCCCACACACATATATAATCAGTGCTCAGTTTATATTAAGATAGCAAATCTTAATACTTTAATGGACAGGTTTCAATCTACTCCAACTCTTCAGCCATCCATACCATTAAAAATCTAATGATAGAATGCTCAAATCATATTCTGATACCAATATTATTGTTATGTCCATGTTGACTTCAAGTCACTCTAAACCCTCATATATAGGACAATATTCATTTAAATACACAAAAGAGAGGTAGGCAGAATGCAGGATTAATGTGTAAGATTTGAAATAGAGGCATTCTTATATACCTGAAACTTAATTGTAAATATAGGTGATTTAAACTCAGACTTTCAAGCAACCTTCAAATATCCACATTATCACATACTACTATATTTACAATTAAGTTTCAGGTATAAGAATGCCTGTATTTCAAATCTTACACATTAAGCCTGCATTCTGTCCATCTCTCTTTTGTGTATTTAAATGGATATTGTCCTATACACGAGGGGTCAGAGTGACCCAAGGTTAATATAGGCATAACAACAATATTGCCATCAGCATGGGATTTGGGCATTCTATCATCTGATTTTCAATGGTATAGATGGTTGAAAAGTTGGAGTAGATTGAAGCCTGTTCATTAAATGATAAAGATCTGCTATTTTAATATAAACTGAACACTGGTTATATATGTGTGTGGGAGATGATAATCTGCACCAACTGATAAGTGCTGGTTCAGCATGAAATATGTGTATTAGTGATTGTTTATCTTTTCTACATGTGTGCAGTCATGTGTATCAGTAATATGAGAGTGTGAGCAGTTGAAGGTTGCCTAGAAGTCAGTTCAAATCCCCTATATTTATAATCTATGATCATTTATATTTTTTTATAAATTGAGTATAAGCAATTTTTGCTAAACTTTTAAATAAGATCTGAACAAATTACTAAATTCAAACAATAGTCATCATCATCTTAAATCATTATTGAAAGTTTTGTTCATTAACCACAATATTTATGTTCATTATCAGCATCATTTTTTTTCTAATTTAACACTATTTCTCCAATCCATAGACACTCTTCTTCTTATCACACCTACAAATGTCCTTACTTCATTCATTGTTCTCATACATGGTCTCTTTTATGTTATTTATAATCTCTTTGGTATCAGCTTTAACTCTTCAATCGTTCATCTATTACCATCTCTTCTAGCAATATATCCTGCCCAGTATTACTTTAGTTATTTAAACTTTAAACCATACCAATGATACATGTATTTTTCATTCACATATTTTACTCTTTTTTGATACTCCCAGAGTAAATCACTTCATATTTCACTGACTAATCTGAAACGTATGCATTGGTTTGGTAAGTGATTAGGTCTCAGATATATATGTCAGAATTAGAAAATTGCATCTGTATAGGCTGATTTTTTTTTTTTAAATATTAATCTACCAAAAAGCATTTCTTCGGAATTTTCTATGATTGATTTCACCCATTATATTTTAATCTGTATTAATAATCTAACCAATGTATTCGTAACTATTAATCTCTTCTAATTTATATTTATCAATCTTTATTTTCTTCTGTGGAAATCCATTGAATATTATTTCAGCTTTTGCAGCATTAATTTTCTTATTTTCATCTTGCAACAATAATCTAAATAATTTAGTACATTGTACGGGCTTAAACCTGCATTTATATATGTAACGTATTTGGGATTCAAACTCAGACTTTCACATGACCCACTACTCTCAGTGCCTTCTCATATTGCTGAACCACCTGATCACACACATGTTGAAAAAAATAAATAATCACCAATATATGTATTTCGGGTTAAACCAGCACTCATTAGTTGGTCCAGATTACCAACTCCACACATATATACAATCAGTGCTCAGTTTTATATTAAGATAGCCAATATTCATACTTTAATGGACAGGTTTCAAACTACTCCAACCCACAACTCTTCAGCCTTCCATCTCATTAAAAATCTGATGGTAGAATGTTCAAAGCACATGTTAGTGCCAATGTTGCCATCCTACCCATGTTGATGTATAAGTCATTCTGATCCCTCATGTACTGGAGAATAATCCATTTATATGTGCATATGCAAGGGATGGGCAGACCTTTTACACACTATTTATATAAATTAATACATTGTACAAGCTTAAACCTGCATTTATATATGTAATATATGCAGGATTCAAACTCAGAATTTCACACAAACTCAATGAGATGGAAGGCTGTAGAGTTGTGGGTTGGAGTAATTTGAAGCCTGTTCATTAAAGTACGAGTATTGGATATCCTAAATAATTTAGATGATTTCAAAAACCTACATTTACTTTTATTCCTTTAACTTTAATTCACAAAATACTTTTTTGTAAATTATTACAAAATGTTTTAGAGGTAGTGAATTACCATTCTAATTGTTAATTCTCTTAATGTTACCATGTTATTAGTTATGAGACAAGGATCTGTGAAAATTGAATATTTGTAGGCATATACTATTTGATAAAGTGTGGATCACCAAAAATTAGGTATATTCTGCTGCTATTTACCATATTATGAGTTTTGTTATTACTTACCATTTTAGTAGAAAGTACAAATATGATATAAACCTTTATAATAATAGTTTTTAAGTCAATTATTTTATATAGCGCAATGTTTTTTACAAACTGTAATATTTTAAACAGCATTAAACTGTTGCACATGCGCTTTGGATTTTAACTATAAAATGAATAAATACAAACACTTCAAACACATGATAAAGTCTTTGGAAAATATAGAATGGCCATCTATCTTTTCAAACGCAAATGCTTTTCTGTGGGAGAATCATAAGTGCCTGAAAGAGAAAGCGTGAAGATATTAAATAACCACTTTAAATTACTTTTACATGCTTGAATGAATGACGCTGGTGAAATTTATTAGAATTTACGATACTTCATTCTTATTTGAAATTAAATGTATGTAAATAAGTCAATTATTTTATAAAGCATGATGTTTTTTAATGAAGTGTTTGTATTCATTCATTTTATAGTTAAAATCCAAAGCGCATGTGCAACAGTTTAATGCTATTTAAAATATAACAATAGTTCTTGTAATGTGAATGTGTTCATCTTAGTGTGCTAACTTCTTTATTGAAGTATTAAAATTTCTTTCCACTTCTTCTTATTTGCATTGATTATATATATATTAATATATTTATATGTGTGGATATATATTTGTATATGTATGTGTAAGTATCAGTATATATATATATGTGTGTGTGTAAGGTTAAGTAATAATTGTATATGTTTAAATATTGTAGCTCTGATGATGACCGCAGGGCAGTTGAAACTGTAAGCAAGAAGACATAAATCATATATTAAAATTGCCTTGTAGAGTGTTTATTAAGGTGTATATGGTATATTATATATAATGTGAATGTTTACATGATTGAAATATATGTGTTTGCCAGTTGTATTTGAACTTGTATATTTCTCTGTAGTATATTATTGTAGTCATTTATTGTTATATAATAGGTCAGAGCTTGTTAATCCACTAGTCATCTTAATATTTTAAATTTGAATTTGAGTCATATTTTCTTAGCACCAACTAGAATAGCATATATTTTTATTTTTCCCTTTGATCATTGAGATATCATATATTTGAAATACTCTGAATAAACTTATTATATTCAGTATTTATTGTTTATTATGTTCTTGATTGTAATGACAAGACAATTGGATAAAATCTTGCATTTTGTTAATAGAAATGTTTGTTCATACGATTGGCTAACCATGATAACTTGCATACTTGAAACACAAACTTATATAAAAGTAACAAATATTTACCCTTTTCTCATCTATCCCGAATGTTTTATAGTATCTAAATGTGTACATGTAAGTTTGCGCACACACTTATACATTTACACACAAATATTTTTTACATTCAAATGTATCATCAAATATTTTGTTACATTAGTCAAGCGTTGTTGGCCGAGAGGTCAGCGCAGCCGCCTTGCAAGCAAGCAGTTGGTTGCAGACGGTTGTTGTGAGTTTGCTTCCCGGCAGGTGCTATGACATATGAAAATATATATATTGTTACATTTAAAAATTGTGAAAGGAAACAGTATTTATCTCTTTTTGATAAATATTATCAGTGTAGCAGATGACATACTCATTGTTTATGATTTTGTGAAAGGGCAATTAAATTCAGTCCTACCTTATTAATTATTCTTTTGGTATCAAAAATATATTAAATGAAATCATCTTGAAACTTGAATAAATATCATTTTATAATTTTATCTTTTATGAACATTTTGTTTAAAATCAATGTGCAACTTTTACTATTTTTTCTTATTTATGTTTGAAAATAATCATTTCCAAATAATAAATATATATTGCTTATTGAAAAATATTACTATTATGACGTAATTGCTAATTCTTAGGTCTTTGATATTATTTTATTATATTCTATTATCATTTAATTATAATATAGTTTTAATTTATATGCATAATAATAAAATGATTACATAGGGTTCAAACCCTATAATATAAATTTATATCTGCACATCACTATATTGTTAAGTAGTTAGATTAATAAAGTTGTTAGATTAGTGATAAGTTTGCATTTTGATACATTTTGTTTAAATACTATAAGGATTATTAATTTTCAAAGGTTTGTTAATTTCATTGTGATGTGATGTGATGTACTGTAGCTTCTCCTTAAACGAAGCCAAGAATCTCTCAGCAATTATGCCCAGAGAAACCTGTTAGAAAGCTTTATACAGCAGTGCCACTCAGTGCAAGTCATACTAATCAATGGATACAACAAACTTTGTGCATAAAGTCCCTATCTAATGCCTACTCATCTAATATCCCCAGACTAGTTTCTAGGTCCTGGCTTTTTATCTGTGAGAAGCTTTGAACCTGAGAGTGCTGCACCTGGATAATATTATTTTATGTTTACTTTATATAAAAAAATCTAATTTCCCAAAAGCATTCTATATAAGAATACGATGGTAATATCACTTTTATTTAACAAATATCAACTTTAAAAAGTGTATTAGATAATGAATGATATGTGCATATGTGAACCTATTATAAAGTTGAGATACACATATTATTTTAATTAAATCTTTCTTTTTATTCGTATGATAGACATATAAATATTTAATAAATGATAAGGTATATTCATATTAACTTTTTCTACACATTAAATATGTTTAATTTGAAGCAGAGCTGATATAGATCATCATCAACCATTATCAATCCACTGCAGGATAAAGGTATCTCCAAGTTCAATCCATCTTCGCCGATCTTTAGCTTCTCTTCTCCACATCACCTCTACACACTTTCTTATTTCATCCATCCATCTCACATGTGGTCTCTTTCTGGGTCTTTTACAATCTGTTGGAATCCAGTTTAAGATTTCAATTGTCAATCTATTATCATCTCTTCTAGCAATATGTCCAGCCAACACCACTTCAGTTTTTAATTTTTTTATTGGATATTTATCATTTACACATACATTCATTCTGCTTTATCAGATAACTGAGAAGAAATTCCATGGTGTTTCTTGATCTTAATTAAACTCAGAGGTAAAAAGCCAATAAA
The DNA here is from genome assembly GCA_028023455.1 of Epiperipatus broadwayi. Lineage (NCBI taxonomy): Eukaryota > Metazoa > Onychophora > Udeonychophora > Euonychophora > Peripatidae > Epiperipatus > Epiperipatus broadwayi. The sequence continues at coordinate 353,117 of JAQFVV010000441.1, read as the reverse complement.
CTCATCATGCTGGCTAATGCATGTTGGGGAGCACCTCATTCATGTTTGTATACTATATGAATAATCACATAGTAATAACAGTTGCAATGACAAGAACGTGTTGAGTTAACATTAGAAATGTGCCATTGTATTTCAAATATTTTATGAAGGTAATTTTTTTTTAAAAATAAAAACTCCTAATAAAATAAAGCATATTATTTGTACTAGCTTATAACTTCTAAAATATGAATTTAATGTAATTTTATTCAATATTTGTCATTTATCGGTCAAATATATCAGCAGTGGTTTTTAGATTTCAAAATGGCTGTGAGCACATACTAAATTCAGGATCTAATGTTTAATCAGTGAAAATAATGCTTACAGCAGGTGGCCTTCATATTTTACTGTCTCAATGTAAAGTGACAATTTAGCTTATTATTAGTCTTTAACTTAATATATTTTTGATTGTAATATAATAAATTATAATTATCTTTAAATTCAACTTGCTAATTTGGTTGCATTGGGTTCTATTTATATCTCAATAGAAGACTGATTTCTTTTAAATTTTTTTTATCTTTATAAGCCATAAAATGATTATTGAATTCTTCTAGTCATTTACTAAATGTATATTGATAACACAAGAGGGATCTCTACAACTCTTAACACAAAATTATGACTTTGTAAGTATAAGAGTGGCCATTTTACCTTCAACCTACTTTCTAATTATATAGGCAAATCTAAAGCATTTTGATTTGAGAGTGTGAAGCTAGTAAGTTATTGTGTTCAGATTTGTAGAGGTCCCTCTTGTGGTAAAATTGAGCACTAAAGGTGCATAGTAGTAAGATTAAAGCCTTCTATGCATTTATCTGCTGACCATGTGCTTAATAAGAATTAATGTTTAAAAGTATATTGATTATATAGTCATTCTTTACTTTGTTTTGTTCATCAATTTTTTTAGATCTTTTGTTTTTATAGATGTAATTGCAAATTGTTGTGTTGTTTGGTGCACTAGTGTGTGAGACATTTTGAAGCATAAGATTCACGGATTGCACCCTAAACTGTCATTTCCAGTACTCACACTTCTTATGAACTTCTAAGCAATAAACAATTTGTGTATTTCTACTCTGCCTAATTTGGTATAGTGGCGGTATGTTAAACTATGGAGCATTAGGTTTTTGAAATGATCCACTACTGGTACTTCAATACTCAAATTTTTATTTATTCCTGAGTAATAAATCTATTCGGCCATTTGATTTTTTTTAATAGCATATTTTACTTTTTCATTTAAAACTTTAGTTTTATTCTTGTATGGTACTATGTAGAATTTTTCCACAAATTTTTTCTACAACACATTTTCTTATTACTTTAAATACTTTTTATGTCTTTAAGATTTTTTCTTTTTTCTTTAGTGTTATATATATTTTTATGTTATCAGTAACTCCATTTCCAAATATACAGAATTGCAGTATCCAAT